>PVKP010020567.1:0-16856 GCA_004027715.1 Plecturocebus donacophilus
TTTCTGTTCTTTTGTTAGTTTGCTGAGAATGATAGTTTCCAGTTTCATCCATGTCCCTGCAAAGGACATGAACTTATCCTTTTTTATGGCTGCACAGTATTCCATGGTGTATATGTGCTACATTTTCATTATCCAGTCTCTCATTGATGGGCATTTAGGTTGGTTCCAAGTCTTTGCTATTGTGAATAGTGCTGCAGTAAACATATGTGTGCATGTGTCTTTATAACAGAATGATTTATACTCCTTTGGGTATATACCCAGTAATGGGATTGCTGGATCAAATGGTATTTCTATTTTTAGATCCTTGAGGAATCGCCATACTGTCTTTCACAATGGTATTCCACCTAATTTCTAAGGAAGAAAGAAGGAGCATTGTCATCTGATAGTTTGGGGAAACTGACAGGCAGTGTCACAGACTGGAAGCCACAGTCTAGAAACAGAGCCTTGTTTCTGCCAATTACTTACTAGCTGTGTGACCTTGGCAAGTTAGTTAACCTCCTTATGACTCAGTTTTTCCATCTTTAAGATGGAGATTTTAAAGCCATCACCACCCTTTAAAAGCCTTCACCTCTGATGGCTGTTGTGAGGCTTAATGAGATTCTGTAGGCAAAGTGTTTGTTTAGCTAATAGTAAGTGCTCAGTAGTGGCTTTTGTTTCCTTGGTTATTATTACAGTTAAGGCACCAATCCATTATGAACTTCAGTCTCCCCACTTGGCAAATGAGGCTGGTATGAATGGTTCCTAGCTCTAACATGCTATGATTTTGCTTCAAAGCCTTCCTTTCCCATATTAGAGGTAGAGAGTCTAGGGGGAGGTGTATATGATTCTAATGATAAGAAAAGCATTTATTTTTGGTTACATTTAGTAATGCCTCCACCTCCCTCCCCCCAATACTCCCTTATAACTCTGTTTAAAACTTTCCAGGGCTTTTAAGAATACAACTTGGTATAAAAAAATAGTTGTTTTCTTGGGGAAAAAAATTAAGTTTAGGCTTTTCAGTTGGAACCAATATGTATATCAGAGCAAACACAAGTTTAAAAATTTGTTTCCAGGCCTCATAGTGGTTTCAGGTCACAGTCATAATAGGGTTTATTTCATGTCTAAGTTTAATTGAGGGGTAAATGAAGCTATGTTAAAAGATTTTGCTGACTTCTCAGTTTAAAGAACTACACAGAATAGGTAATAACCTTTTAATGGAATAGGAAAGTAAGAAGCCCAGATTCATGGAACAGGGGTAAAGGAGAAAAAACTGGGACTAAAAAGCAGGTTGAAAACACAAGTGTTGGGCCTGCAGTTTGATTGAAGACCCAGATCAAAAGAAATCAATACAAATGCTTTGGTTTATTTTTTCCTCCATTTTTACTTAAGCACTAGCCTCTAATACAATGAAATGCAGGCACAAAGCATATTAGAAAGGAAATAAGACAAATGGTCTCAGAAGTAATAGGAAGGACGACATGTGTTGCATGCTGCTTAGTTTAGATTTACCAGAGCCTTGCTACAGAGCCATGTGGGAAGGCATGAAGATTTGCATATAGGGACTTCACTGGAGGGGATTCTTTTTATTTTTTTGTTTTGGAGACAGTCTCACTCTGTCACCCAAGCTGGAGTGCAGTGGTGAAATCTCACATCCTGGGTTTGCAACCTCCACATCCTGGGTTCAAGTGATTGTCCTGCCTCAGTGTCCCGAGTAGCTGGGATTATAGGTGCCCACCACCATGCCTGGCTAATTTTTGAAATTTTAGTAGAGATAGGGTTTCACCATGTTGGCCAGGCTGGTCTTGAACTCTTGATGTCAGGTGACCCACCTGCCTCAGCCTCCCAACGTGTTGGGATTACAGGTGTGAACCACTGTGCTCAGCCTCACTGGAGGGGATTCTTAGGGAAAATATTGAGAATACCGCAGATAAGCATGATTCTTTGCCATGGATTCTCAAGAACAGTATGATAGCAAGACTTGACTTTGGTGTGAAAATGTGCTACAATTCAAATCACAGAAAGTTGTGTTGATAGCAACAAATTATATGACAGTGGCAAACATAATGGAATAAAACTAAAATTTTACAGTGAGAGATGACTGTCAGGTTAGCAGTAATATAGCTTATAGACAGAATGGTTTACATGAAATAAAATTATATTGTAATTTTGATACTACTGACACTAGTAGAGTTATGCTTAATGCTGACTTTTCTGTCAAAAGCCATTAAATAAAATAATGGAAAGCATAGGGTGTTGCCGGCAGAGGCAAGCTCAGATTGAACGAGCAAACTGCTTCTGAAAAAGAAGGATGTGTATGTGCTCAAAGGAAAAGGATAATGGGTGTTATAAGATGTATTAAGAATTCTGTTACTTGTTTTAATCACTGGAAAAATGAATACTATTATCCTTTTAAAAAAAAATGTGTGGGTCTGAAGAAGCAGAGTCTGGTTTGGTGCCATTTGCAACCTAAAATAATTATCTATTGACCTTATGTCATATGGAACTAGAATTTATCCACTTGCAATTTGTTTAGTCATCAAAGCAGTTATCTTCCATCTATCCCAGAAAGTATAAGGAAAAGGTCCTAACATGGCAGAGGCGCACAGATTCAACACAGGGATTTTTCTTTCTGTGCTGAGCAAATCTTCCTGATTATGGTCTCAAACAACTCTCCCAAATTGAAGATTTAACAACGCTGATTCAAAGAGAGCTGGGAAAGTGGTTCCTTCCATGGTTCCATGGTACTATGGCAGGTATGTGCTCTCTGGGGCTATGGATGTCTGAGATTAGGTGTCCAACCAGGGGGCCCATCAAAATGGCAAGGGAAGATGCATAGCAGAAAAGCGGGAACAGTATTTCTCTTTGAAGAACTGGCTGAGCTGATCTGTGGGCCAGACAGAATTCTGTTGCTGCCATTAGAAGGTGCCTAGCACTGCTCTGGGCACATAATAGTCATTCACATAACAGTTTGATTGAAGTCCTTAGACAGTACAACTGAGCAGGACACGTCCATGTAATGTGTTTATCTGATGATTAATTCAGCTGCAAACTGGTTTCTTTTGTCTGTTTACATATTAAGCAATCTGCTTCAGAAAGAAAATGACATTTAAATTCTAATACCATCTGTCCTTTGTGATAACTGGCACTTTAGCAAAACTGCTGACATAGGAAAGATTTTAAGGGTATCTACCCGCTTGACACAGGTGGAAAGAATGAAGAGAGGAGGGTTTCCAGTATCAACTTCAGTATGGATTTGTGCAAAGAGATTCACTTCTCTGTCCCTCACTATTATTCTTTGAAAAATAGAGATGCCTCCCTGTGGTAGCGATCTCTAATGCTCAACTAACTCATATCCAGTTCTTTTCACCTTTTGGGCTTGTGGGTGTTTTGCAGTTTCCACCCAATTTTGCAGTTTGGTGGGACCATGAGACCAGTGCTGGCCAGTGAGCCATGGGCAAAAGTAATGATGTCACTTCACTGCTAGTGGGAGATCTCCAGGATTCTTCTGCCCATGCTGCTGCAACCAGGAGCATTTGAGATGGTGGATCCTCTGTCTGCACAGGTTCCAGTGAGAGGATACGGAGCAGAGTGCTCTCTTCACCTTCACCTGTACCACCACCAGTGCATGCTGGGCACATAATGTCAGCAAAGAATGAAGTTTTGTTTTAAGTCTCTGAAATGCGAAAGACAGTTAGTACCATAGTTTACTTTATCCTGACTGATACATGCCTACTGCATGATTCTTCAGTCAGAGGATTATTTCATTTGTTTTAAACCTCTTTCCAACACACACGCCTCTGGTTCTTTAGACTTTAGAGTACATCAGTGTCACATCCTGTTGGTTTGATTCGCATATTTCTGGGTCTCTCCCCCTGACAGTTGGACCTCAGTGAAATTGGTGTGAGTTCCACAAATCTTTTTTTCCCCCTTTATTTTTAAATAGGACTTTTATGCCATTTGGATCCAGGAGGAATGACCTCACCTCAAGAAATGTTGTATATCTATATCATGCTATAAAGACTCTGGTTATTATTTCTCAAGTTTTGCTAGTCAGACATGTTCAGATATTAGTAAAAGGTTAAAAGCATTTAGGGAAGGTATAAGTGCAATACAGAGTTAACCAGCTCTGTTTCAAAGCTATATGAAGCAGAGATAAAGTGAAGGCACAGAATATGTAATTAATAGACCTGGCTACTTTTTAAATGAGAATTCTAAAGATTGTAAATCATTTGGAAATTGAAATGATGGCCTGGAAAACAATTCAAAATTACGAAATATCAAAATAAAATGAATTTGAAGAAATATAAGTAGAAAGGGTGAGGCAATCCCCTCATAGTTGATTTGAGAGGGAGCTGGGAGAGCAGGAGCCTTGGGGACCTTGGCAGACTGTGTGCGGAAGCTGGAAGTCTGAGCTTAACTCCCCTTGTGGCTTTGGGGACTGTCTAGAACTCTGGGGCTGACAACATCTCAATCTGTTCCTGCCACTTGGAAAGATTATAGTCTTCTATGGATTAAAAGGAGGTGTTCCAGCCTTCTGGAGGTGGATTCTACTGAGCTCACAGAAGAATTTGCTCCTTTAATTTTTTTTAGAAATACATTCTCCTTAAGCAATAGTAAATGTTTTCTTGACTTATATTCTTTCTTTTAGATGAGCAGAATTATTGGGAGGAGTGTATCTATTTGTCTAGAGCTGATGTTCATTGACTCTGACTGGCTTGCCTTGGGACGCTGTCCTTGAACTAGTTACTGAGAACATTGAGATGGACTATGCCAATTGGCCAGACCTTGGCCATGTACCTACCCGCAGTTATTAAAGATAGGGTAAACCCTGCCTGAAGCATATGTAAAGAGAAGAGGGAAGTGGGTGGTGCCCCAAAAGGAAATCAGAACATTCTTGCCAGAAAGAGGAGAAATAACTGCTGGAGGCCAAACTGTACAGCTGTCCACTGCAGAAGGAGTATTGATGTGTCCTGCCTAATAGTGGAATTTGAAGTTTGTAGGTTCTAATAAACAATTAGGCAACAGAGGATAAGAATTAGATTTACTTGTTTCTCATTCACTCCATCAACCAATCAGTACGTGAAGTGAAAATATCCAGTTCTCAGGGAGTAACATCCTTTATTTGACCTGTTTTAGGAAACATGAGAGAATTTGCATAAGTAAAATTAGTGTTGCTTCTGAGTGCCATATACTCAAGCCTTTCGGGATTTCTATTATAAACTCCCATTTTACTATGCTATCCAAACTTGTCATTTTTGTCAATGAGAGCCATATTGTCACATGCACAGCTCACCGTATGTTATTTTATATTTGGCACAAGACTCTTCATTATTTTCTGTAATGAAAGTCACTGGTTGTCATTCTTGCGGATGTGAACAATGTCGTTCTTGACATTGAGATTTAACTGGAATAAAAACTCCCCAAGTTGTGTGGTAGAATCCTTTATCTTCTCAGTGGTATAAGTGTAATGATTTAGAAGGTGAGCTATGGTCAAATCCCAGCGTCACCATTGAATGAGCTGGGTGATCTTGGGACCCCATCTATAAAACAAGGTAATAAGAGAATCACTCTTAAAGTGTTTTGTGAAGATTAAGTAAGTGAACACATGTAAGGACCTTAGAAGAGTATGTAGCATATTGTTGAGTTCAATCAGTTTAGCTATTCTTTTTTTTTGTTTTTGCCAACCTACTTCATGATAATGTTTTTTTAAAATTATACTTTAAGTTCTAGGGTACATGTGCAGATTGTGCAGGTTTGTTACATAGGTATACACGTGCCATGGTGGTCTGCTGCAACCATCTCCCCATCATCTACATTAGGTATTTCTCCTAATGTTATCCCTTCCCAATCCCCCACCCACTGCTATCCCTTCCCTAGCCCTCCATCCCCCAACAGGCCCTGGTGTGTGATGTTCCCCTCTCTGTGTCCATGTGTTCTCATTGTTCAACACCCACTTATGAGTGAGAACAAGCAGTGTTTGGTTTTCTGTTCTTTTGTCAGTTTGCTGAGAATGATGGTTTCCAATCTTCATCCATGTCCCTGAAAAGGACATGAACTCATCCTTTTTTATGGATGCATAGTACTCCATGGTGTATATGTGCCACATTTTATTTATCCAGTCTATCATTAATGGGCATTTGGGTTGGTTCCAAGTCCTTCCTATCATAAAGAGTACTGCAATAAACATACCTGTACATGTGTCTTTATAATTGAATGCTTTATAATTCTTCGGGGATATACCCAGTAATAGGATTGCTGGGTCAAATGGTGTTTCTAGTTCTATATCCTTGAGGAATCACCACACTGCCTTCCACAATGGTTGAGCTAGTTTACACTCCCACCAGCAGTGTGAAAGAATTCTTATTTCTCCACATCCTCTCCAGCATCTGTTGTCTCCAGATTTTTTAATGATTTACATTCTGACTTATGTGAGATGGTATCTGATTGTGTTTTTGATTTGTATTTCTCTAATGACCAGTGACCAGTAATGAGCTTTTTTCATATGTTTGTTGGCTGCATAAATGTCTTCTTTTGAAAAGTGTCCATATCCTTCACCCACTTTTTGATGGGCTGTTTTTTCTTATAAATTTAAGTTCTTTGTAGATTCTGGTTATTAGTCCTTTGTCAGATGTGTAGATTGCAAAACTTTTTTCCCATTCTGTTGGTTGCTGATTCACTCTAATGATAGTTTCTTTTGCTGTGCAGAAGCTTTTAAGTTTAATTAGATCCCATTTGTCTATTTTGGCTTTTGTTGCCATTGCTTTTGGTGTTTTAGTCATGAAGTCCTTGCCTATGCCTATGTCCTGAATGGTATTGCCTAGATTTTCTTCTAGGGTTGTTACGGTGTTAGGTCTTAAGTTTAAATTTTTAATCCATCTGGAGTTAATTTTTGTATAAGATGTAAGGAAGGGGTGCAATTTCAGCTTTCTGCATATGGCTAGCCAGCTTCCCAACACCATTTATTAAACAGGGAATCTTTTCTTATGTATTAGATGTAGGTGACCTGAATCATTAGGTCTCTTCAGGCAAGTCCTTTGATGATTTTATGTTTAGGTTGAAAGTAGGAGTTGTGGTCTGGTATTTGTAGCCTAAATATTTTTAACCTCATTCTTTTTTTTTAAACAAAAAAAAACAACTCCACACTGGGATGAAGGTTTTTTTTTTTTTGTTTTGTTTTGACAGACCTTCGTTACCCAGGCTGGAGTGCAATGGTGCGATCTCGGTTCACCGCAACCTCCACATCCTGGATTCAAGCAATTCTCCTGCCTCAGCCTCCCGAGTAGCTGGGATTACAGGTGGATGCCACCATGCCCAGCTAATTTTTGTATTTTTAGCAGAGACAGGGTTTCACCTTGTTGACCAGGATGGTCTCGATCTCTTAACCTCGTGATCCACCTGCCTTGGCCTCCCAAATTGCTGGGATTACAGGCGTGAGCCACAGGATGAAGTTTTAAATGAAGCAAATTCTAATTTTTAAAAGGTTACAGTTAGCATAATAAAGATCAAGTAACTATAAACATTGTTTAAAAATTCCAAAATTAATTATTTACCACTCCACCAAAAAAAAAAAGAGAGAGAAAAAGCCTAGGCATGTAAGCATATAAGCAACTGGAGAAAGTGATTAATAAAATTTTTAAGATACAAACATTCAAAAGCTCACATGTTATAAACTTCTCATGTCAACAATTGTCCATGATCACGGGGGAGAGATGGGGAGGAGGAAAGGGAAGAGAGTGGCTGGAACACTGTGTTAGGTCTTTGCTGAGGCCTGGTTAAATCTGCACTGCTCTGCTTTCTTCATTTCGGAGTCTACTCTCTGATGTCTCTGATCCCTGTTTTGTGATCTCTATTGACTCCTTAGTGTTTTCCTTTTTTAGCTTAAGGAATCTGATTTATTCTGACATGACACCTTGGGCCTGTCCCTCAAAGTGGGAGTTTCAACCCAGGATCCAGCCCTGCTGAAACAAGGAGTACATATGGCCAATTAGAAAGAGGAAAATAATTCCTTTTTAGTTGTTTAACTAGATTAAACTTTCAATCTGTGAGAATGGTACATCTGGTGTTTTCATCAGGACATAATCATATGTGACCAATAGACCAGTGAAAATATTGTGCTCTAAGAATTCATCTGACATCAACAAATAATAGGATAATCCTTCAGTTGGTTGGTTCAGTCAAAACATCAGTTGGACTGTGTATTTAACCAAATTGGCCTATGTGATATTTGCTCTTATCTTTTCTCCACCAGAATTTTATGTTTAAAATTTGTGAAATGGCTCCAGGAGGATTTGCTACCCTGGCACCAATGACTGGGTTTTTGTAAAATCTGTATAAAAGCAGAGTACAACCCCCCAGAATTTGCTAAAATAAAACAATTATCAATGAGTCTCTAATTTTTTTTGTGGAAAAGTGATTTGTAATATAGACCAAAATTTTAAAAACTGTCTAACATGATGAACTTCTATTGTTATCTGTTCTCATTTGTTTTATCCAAAATTTGCTTTAAAAAGGAAACTTTTAAAGGTCTTTTAAGAGTTTTTTTTTTTTTAATTATAAAAGTGATATATGTGAAACACTGTGAAGTTGTTAGAAGCAATGAATAAGATTTGCATGTAACATTATGGATAGATCTTAATATAGCCCTGAATGGAAAAAAAGCAAAAATGAGATTTAAAAAAATCATGGTACCATTACATACAGTAAAGCAACACATTTTACTACACGGTATCATAATTTCCTATAGGAAAGAAATGGGCATGAAAGGGAATAACACAATCAAGCAGACAAGAGAAAGACCTGTAAGAATAAATGATAATGTACATCTCCCTGAGGACCAATAAAAATAAAAGAAAAATTTAAGTATAAATGATATTTATCATAAAAAGATAAATAAAAGACTCTGTCCTACTGCTCTGCTGAATAATCACTCTATGCATGCTTGTCTACTTACAGTTGTTTCTTTATTTTTTTAAAGAGAAAACTCTTGAATGCTGCCTATATGATTTCCTGAGGGACAAAACAGTACAGACTTATTCATAGCAACTTGAATTTTTGAGCCTGTGGAACCAACTCAGGCTTTCTTATTCCATTACCTGTTTTCACCTCTTCTGATTTACTAGCTTCTACTTCTCTTTGTCTGCCTGCAGAGCATCTGAGTTGAAATGTCCAGTGGACAGCTGGAACTATGGGCCAGATATCAGGGGAGGGACCAGTGTGATGATGATAATTTGGGTGGTGTCATCTTTTAAAGGCCATTCATTTAGCAAATAGTTTTTTTTTATTATTATTTTACTTATTTTGAGACGGACTCTCTGTCGCCCAGGCTGGAGTACAGTGGTGCAATGTTGGCTCACTGCAACCTCTGCTAGCGGATTCAAGAAATTCTTCCATCTTAGCCTCCTGAATAGCTGGGATTATAGGTGCCCACCACCATGCCCAGCTAATTTTTGTATTTTTAGTCGAGACAGGTTTCACCATGTTGGCCAGGTTGGTATTGAACTCCTGACTCCTGGTGATCCACCTGCCTCAGCCTCCGAAATTGCTGGGATTACAGGCATGAGCCATTGCACCCAACCTAGCAAATAGTTATTAAGCACTGAATTGATTAACTACTACAACTAATTCTACAGTTATTTATTGAGATCCAACTATGTGCCAAGTATTATATTAAAGAGAACTAGGAGAAGATGAGCAGTCCTACAATGGCTTGATTCTTTGTATTTATTGTGTGCATAGCCTGTTAACTTGTGATTTTACTTTTAAAGATAAAATATTTGGGAGTACAGTCAATATAAAGCATATCTTCTTGCCAGAGACTTTCCAGGTAGAAGACTTTCTTTCTGAGCTTTAAAACAGTTGAGGCTGCACAGTGGGCTATAGAATTCTCTTAAGGGGTCTATGTGGACTTTCACCTCTGCTTAAACTATGAAGAAAGGATTAAGTTAAAAAAAACTTAATCTATACACAATACCTTGAGGGAATGTTTTAAGCTACTAAAAGGACATTTTTCAAGCATCTTTCAAGTACAACTTGGAAGCATGTGTTTACATGGAAACCTAAATAAAATTCTAATGTGTGAATTTTATTCTCTCAAAAAGATGGATGATTAATCTCTCCATTAAATTGTGATTGAATTTTCTCCTTAAAAAAACACTGCACTTCCACATTCAAAAGTTATTGTTGTGCGCCTCTGATGCTTAGATAAAATAAAATAAAAAGGACATTTTCAAGCATCTTTCAAGTACCTTTAATACAACTTAGAAGCATGTATTTATGTGGAAATACCTGACATTCACTTAGGCAATGAGGTGGGAGAAAGGGGACTTCATTCTACAGTTTCTCATAATTAACCTAAGAAGAGTTAGATAAACAGATAATAGAAAACAATGTAGTAAGAAACTTCAAGTCTAAGAATGCATGGATAAAAAAACTTTATTAAGTGTAAAATATTCATATCTGTTCATTAAAGGAGTTCTCCCCAAGACCTCCACTGGATGGATTTCTCACTCATCTAGGGTATCCACAAATACTCACATGCTGAAGACTCAGATTCCTGGTCTGAGGGTGAGAATCCAATTTCCACTTCTAGATTGAACATCTCTTCCTGAATGTCTTGTACTTATGTCATAATACATAATTAAAATTAAATGTATGATTTTTATCCTCTCAAAAAGTTGAATGATTCACCTCTCCATAAAATTCTGATTGAATTTCCTTTCTTGAAAAAAATCACTGCTGTTCCACATTTAAAGGTCATTTTTGAGCTTATATGATGCTTAGATAATATAGAATGAACTAAAACAAAATAATTTAAGCTTACTTTGTCATTGCCATATTTTTAAAGTTTGATCAAATGTGAAACATTCATACATGATATTTACAATGTCAGTAAGAAGGTTAGTATGAATTTCCTATGACTGGATTATCGCTTTTAATATTCTAGAAAGATTTTTGATAAAGTAAATATTTGACTATTTTAAAAGCTTATAAGATCTATTGGTCATAAAAATCCAACTCCATAATTCCAAACTTGGACCTAAATTTTAATCATATTCTTAATTTATTGTGATCATTGTACATTCCTTTTGCACATCCATTTAATAATTGATTTTGGTTAGCACTATTTTTCCAAGGAGACCAAAACAGGGCAGAAAAGTCAAATTCTTCCAGTGCATAAGCACTTTCTTATGAATATATTAGATGTTCAGAATCCATACAAATGCTTTCCATAAATCTGCTTATTATTCATAGATAATGATAAAAATGATAACTAACAGGCATGTGTTTTTTATAGTTTACAAAGCACTTCTGCATACATTATTTCATTTTATTCTCATAGAAGCCCTGTGAAAGAGGCATTATCATCATTTCCACTTTGTAAATGAAGACATAGAGGCAGTGAGAGTTGGAGTGACTTGCCCAAGGTCACTGGGCAAGTACTAGGTTTCAACCCAAGCCTGCTAACTGCAAATTTGTATCCTTCATATCAGTTGCACATCTCCTGTCATTTCTCTCAGTACATGAGTTTGTTTTGCTTTCAAGTTTTTAGCAGCCACGATTAATCTGAAAAATATCACTTGTGATAGCCTCCAAAGGCATCTCACATGAAGAAGCTGACCCCATGTCATTTATGGGGGAATTTTGGCTATCATTCCAGAAGGAATGAATTCCCAATACATAAATTGGATGACTTAATTTCTCGTTCACGGTTCCATGTTGCCTGATGGGAAAAGCTCACGTCAACCTGGAATACACTTATTCTTTATTTTCTCAGTCAATTCAACATTTTTTTCTACTACCATCCTTTTCATGAAAGCTGCTTCTGAATTCCCTCAGCCCTTACAGAGTCAGGCATCTAGGGTTATTGGGGTGGGTTGAAGAGAAGCACCAGGTCTAAGGGTTTCATTTGTCCAGGCTGACATCTGCTGAGCAGAACATCATCCCATCTGGGACTCAAGCATCATCGCCTCTCTGCACCAGCACCTGCTGAGATGTCTGAGCTCCCAGTTAGTCTCTGGCAATCAGTCTCCTCTGGCATCTCCTGTAGGATCCTTTTTGTTCTTACCACAGGCCACTTGGGTCTGCTGTCCTTTGGTGCCATGTCTTTGTGGCTCTTGGTCACAGGGGGAAATGTCTCTTGGATCTTAGGTCTTGCAGAGAGGCTGTGGACTTGTGGCAGGCTCTCTGTAGACATCGGTATGAAACTGCTCACTAGCCCTGAAAGGCAGGGGAGTGTCTCTACAAGGCTTGCTTCCTTCCTGAGCTGTGCATGGGGAGACTGCTGCTTTACCTATTATTTCCTCCCTTGTCCACATGTGGGCTCTGCCTGGGGGTGGGTAGTATCCAGGGTTCATTTTGGCCATCTATCTTGTTTTGGCCAATGATCATTGGCTGTCTATCTTGCTTCCCTCAAGAATCAGTTCCATTCTCCAGTTGAAGGACTTTTTCCACTCAAAATTCCTTTGAATGCTGAATTTAATTGCTATTTAAATGTTAATAATTTATATACTAATTGCTTAATTGATAATTTCCTTTTATCCCTATGTTCTACTCTACTCCCTGCTCCTTACCTATAGACAATGATTTCAACATGTTTAATGTGTTTTACTTTTTTTTTTTAAATGTATATTACTTTGTGTGCCGTCATTTAATTTAAATCAATCATACAATGCTTAGTAATGACAATGGTACACTTGACATTATTAAGATACCATCTTTCTTCATCTGTTTCATCCTCATAGTAGGTAGGTGTTGATGAGGGATTGGCATGAGAAGCAGATTATTTCATCCTGCGTGGGGACATCTGAAATGTTCTTCTGTTTTTGCTTATTTGGATAATTTGTTCCTTTTAAACAGATACTGAGAACTTTGTTAGCTGGAGGTTGGTGGAAAAACACATGCCATCTTGGCTTTTAAGGACTTTCCAGTCCTGAGGGTTTCAGTGTAGTTGGGTGTCATGTTGACTGTCTATGAGAAAAGCTGCATGGCTTAACTCAAATCCATTTCAGGAGGCAAAGAAGCACTAGGACAGTTGCCTGGCCTAGGGTGAGAGGGGATGCCATCACTGCAGATCTGCAAACTCCCTCTCTGCAGGGCCCGTGTAAGTCTGTTCCTGTCAGAACCACTGCTACTGCCACGTAAGAAAAGCAGCTAGTCTGGGAATGACTCAGTCTTGGCTTAAGTGGCAGTAAAATATTCCAAGAATAAGCAAGAAATCTAAAAAGGCAGTCTACGTAAAAATTCTTTACTATCCTCAAATTGTATGCTAAGCCCCACATTTGAAATCTGTTGTGCCTTGTGGGTTGAGCATATTCTCTTTCTGTTGCTGTGAATGACATTCCAAGGCTAAGTGTGAGTGTGGGGTTGAGTCCCAGGATGGTTGGTCATTCTCACCTTAGTTTCTAGCTGCCAGTTCCTTTAAGGTTAATTGTCAGCACAAAGATGGCCAGAAACCTAGAGAGGGCAAATTCCTGTAAAAACACAGCATGTATGTACACACAGCCTTATAAGACCAGGAGATGGGCATGGAGGTGCCTATAAGAAGGGGTGAGGCTAAGAAAAGGTGGTTAAAAGGAGAGACCAGAGCTGTTTTTATGTGAAGTCAATCTAGCTTCAGTCCTCTAGTCCTAGAAGAATTTCTTTTATTATTATTATTCCTGCCTTTGCTCCTGGAGTATTTTCCACATTCCTGAACCCTTTGTGCCGCCTTGTAAAAGTCTGTGTGCCTGCATTCAGGCAATGCTCAAGGCATGGTAGGTCATGCTTTGCAAAAATCAAACTAATTTCTCCTTCCATTCTAGGAGATTTTACATTGCTATCTTAGGAAATGGAGATGAAGAGGCCTTAGTCTTTGGTGATTTGATTTGCATAAAACTCAGTCATGTTGATATTTCTGATATATTGTGCTCTGGTAAAAAAGTATAGTCTCTATCTGGGAGCACAGGGTGGTTCCTGTAATAAGTTTCTAAATTTCTTGAGAAATTCAATTGCAAGGCCATCTGGTTCAGGGGGTTTATGTCCTTGTCATGAGATAATTATATTATCTATACATCAGCAGTTATATCCTTCCTTTTAACTGAGTCATCTCACAATTTCTGAAAGTATTTTTATTTGATCATTCTTTTTAATTAAAGGAGTAGAGCAATGCAGACATGTCAAAGAGTGTTCACAAAAGGTTGAATATAGTATTTTCTGATTTCGTTTCTTAAACAGCTAAGGTGGGTCTCTCCTGCTTTTTTGTTTCTCTCCTTCCTCAACTATAATACTCTAGAAAATTTTAGTAGGAATATACACAGCAGAAATGCAAACTGGTAAATAGTGACAAAGGATGAAATGATTATTTCTTTTTAAATTAGTAGATGGGAGTAGCAATAGGGTAAAGGTTAAAAGAATGTAAGGGGAGTTTCCAGGCATTTAAGGAGTTGTGCCAAAAGAGGAAGAGAGAAAAATGTATGGGTGGAAGTTTGCTGAGGTGACAGAATAAATTACAGTGGACAGACCTAGATAAAGGAGAGGAAGTAAGTGTGGGGAAGGTAAAAGAGACAAAGACATTGAGAGAGTGAGAGTGAAAAATAGGGGAGGTTACTGTGAGCATCCTGAGCCTAACACACAAGGTAGAAAAATCTACATCAATAATCATATAGTAGAAATTTTAATTCAATGTTTGTAATTTGTTGTGGAGGAATGCAGAAACACAGATGAATAAGCTTGGGAAGGAAATGAACTAGAGGAGAATACATAACCACAGTGATTGTCTAGTTATTTATTTTCTGTAAGAAACACTGCTTGGCTCTCACCTGTAGTCCCAGCACTTGGGGAGGCCAAGGCAGGTGGATCACAAGGTCAAGAGTTCGAGACCAACCTAGCCAATATGGTGAAGCCCCATCTCTACTAAAAATGCAAAAATTAGTCAGGCTTGGTGGTGGGTACCTGTAGTCTCACCTACTCAGGAGTCTCAGTGAGCTGAGATCATACCACTATACTCCAGCCTGGGTAACAGAGTGAGACTCCGTCTCAAATAAATACATACATACATACTGTTATGGGCCTCACTGACATGAAAACCTGTGACCTAGAGTCTGAAGCCATTGTGTCCCATTAGCAATTTTGTCAGTCATCTTAAGGAAAGAAAATCTGAAGGGAAAATGAGCATGGTCCAGAGTACTCTGGAACTATGAGCTGAATGGGAAAATGGAAAGAGAAATTTGACCTGAAATGAAAAAGCTGGCACCTCACATGCTTTTCTCTAAGAGTTGTACCATTTGCATGAAAAATGTGAGTGGAGTCTGGATAAATTGTTTCAGTAATGTTTCTGCATTCTTCTACACAATTTCAGACTTTCATTTCTTCCCACTCATCCTCACCTCACTTTCCATTTTGTGTTGTAAGTTTCACAAATGCTATCTATAAATACAAAGTTTTTGCTGAGAGATCTGCTGTGGGTCTGATGGGCTTCCCTTTGTGGGTAATCCAACCTTTCTCTCTGGCTGCCCTTAGCATTTTCTCCTTTATTTTAACCCTGGTGAATCTGAAGATTGTGTGCCTAGGCGTTGCTCTTCTTGAGGAATATCTTTGTGGTGGTCTCTGTATTTCCTGGTCTTGAATATTGGCCTATCTTGCTAGGTTGGGGAAGTTTTCCTGGATAATATCCTGAAGAGTATTTTCCAGCTTGGATTCATTCTCTTCGTCACATTCAGGTACACCTATCAAACGTAGATTAGGTCTTTTGACATAGTCCCATATTTCTTGGAGACTTTGTTCATTCCTTTTTACCCTTTTTTCTCTAATCTTGCCTTGTCGTTTTATTTTATTGAGTTGATCTTCGATCTCTGATACCTTTCTTCTGCTTGGTCAATTCAGCTGTTGAAACTTGGGCATGCTTTGTGAAGTTCTTGTGTTTTGTCTTTCAGCTCCATCAATTCACTTATATTCCTCTCTAAGTTGTCCATTCTCATTAGCATTTCATCAAATCTGTTTTCAAGGTTCTTAGTTTCTTTGCATTGGGTTAGAACATGTTCTTTTAGCTCAGAGAAGTTTCATATTACCCACCTTCTGAAGCCTGATTCTGTCACGTCATCACACTCAGTCTCCATCCAGCCTTGTTCCCTTGCTGTTGAGGAGTTGTGATCCCTTGTAGGAGGAGAGGTGTTCTGGTTTCGGGTGTTTTCATCCTTTTTGCACTGGTTTCTTCCCATCTTTGTGGATTTATCCACCTGTAATCTTTGTAGTTGCTGACTTTCAGATTGAGTCTCTGAGTGGACGTCCAGTTTGTTGATGATGAAGTTATTTCTGTTTCTTCGTTTTCCTTCTAACAGTCTGGCCCCTCTGCTGTAGGACTGCTCAGGTCCACTCTAGGCCCTGCTTGCCTGGGGATCACCTGCAGCACCTGCAGAACAATAAGGGTTGCTGCCAGTTTCTTCTTCTGCTATCTTTGTCCCAGAAGGATAGCTGCCTACTGTCAGTCTGATCTCTCCTTTATGAGGTGACTCTTTGGATATATGGGGTCAGGGAGCTGCTTGAGACAGTCTGTCCTTTATAGGAGCTCAAGTGCTGATCTGTGAGCTCTGTTGTTCATTCAGAGCTGCTGGGCAGGTACGTTCAAGTCTGCTGCAGCAGAACTCATAACCCCCTTTTTTTTCGCAGGTGTTCTGTCCCGGGGAGTTAGGGCTTTATTTATGTTTCTGTTGTGCTGCTGCCTTTTTTTCAAGGCTGCTCTGCTCAGCAAGGAGGCAGCCTAGTCACTCTGCCTGCAGAGGCTTTGCTGAGCTGCTGTGGGCTCCACCCAGCTGCCCTGTGAACTTCCCTGCAGTCCTGTTTATATGGGTGTAGTTAGAACTGCCTCGGCAATGGTGGCCCACCTCTGTAATGGCGGACTCTCT
>PVKP010020567.1:16956-29563 GCA_004027715.1 Plecturocebus donacophilus
TTTTTTTTGTGGGGGTGGGACCAGCTGAGCCTGATCACCTGGCTCCCTGCCTCAGAGCCTTTTTTTTTTTAGTTGAATGGTCGACTCTCTCCCAGGTTGCAGTCACCTGTTGGAAACAACTAAAACAGATTTACAAGAAAAAAGCAAACAAGCCCATTCAAAAGTGGGCAAAGGATATGAACAGACACTTTACAAAAGAAGACATACATGAAGCCAACAAACATATGAAAAAATGCTCACCATCACAGGTCATTAGAGAAATGTAAATCAAAACTACATTGAGATACCATCTCACATCAGAATGGCGATCATTAAAAAATCTGGAGACAACAGATGCTGGAGAGGATGTGGAGAAATAGGAACTTTTACACTGTTGGTGGGAATGTAAATTAGTTCAACCGTTGTGGAAGACAGTGTGGTGATTCCTCAAGGACCTAGAAATAGAAATTCCATTTGACCCAGCAATCCCATTACTGAATATATATCCAAAGGATTATAAATCGTTCTACTATAAGGACACATGCACACGAATGTTCATTGCAGCACAGTTTACAATAGCAAAGACCTGGAACCAACCCAAATGCCCATTGATGATAGACTGGACAGGGAAAATGTGACACATACACACCATGGAATATTATGCAGCCATAAAAAACGATGAGTTCCTGTCCTTTGTAGGGACATGGGTGAACCTGGAAATCATCATTCTCAGCAGACTGACACAAGAACATAAAATCAAACACCGCATATTCTCACTCATAGGTGGGTGTTGAACAGGGAGAACACATGGACCCAGGGAGGGGAGCACTATACACTGGGGTCTGTTGGGGGGAATTAGGGGAGGGACAGCGGAGGGTGGGGTGTTGGGGAGAGATAGCATGGGGAGAAATGCCAGATATAGGTGATGGGGAGGAAGGTAACAAATCACACTGCCATGTGTGTACCTATGCAACAATCTTGTATGTTCTTCACATGTACCTCCAAACCTAAAATAAAAAAAAATATGAAGTTCTGAACAATTCTGTGTTTAGGATTTTATCTTACTGGCAAACTCACACATGCAGGTAAGCGTGTATGTGCATCCTTCAGCTATACCTGTAATAGCAAAAGAAAGAAACTATGTAAACATGTATCACTCGGGTAGCATCTGCAAGTTAGAAGGATAACATTTAAAACATTATTTCTGGACTTGTTTCTTTTCTCTGGGTCCATAAGCATTTCCAGTTAGTTTGAGAAGCCCATCTACCTGAGAGGGGAGCATTATTAGTTTCTGATATGCAAAGTAGGATCACGCAACAAGGTGGTGCCTCGAAAGCCAGGCTGTTGTCTGGAGAGAGGATTTTGAAAATATCATTAGCTCCCTTCTCCAACATAGAAAAGAATTGAAAACGGGACTCCTGCCTGTGACAGCAAAACCATGGGCTGCCTTCTTTATCTTTCATGGTAGAAGGAGCCTGGAGAGTAGAGGAGATCAGAGAAAAAGCCTCACCCTTTTCTACCTTGGGAAATTTGGGGAAGAGGAAGAAAAGGATGGAAGCCAGTGAAATAAAACCTATGTTCCGGTTTTCTCACTTGATGATTTTTTTCCAGGCAGGGAGCAGAAAGTTGGATAAGGAAGGCTGACCCTGAAGGCAGGAGGTGGTTTGCTTTCCCCTTTTTTTTTTTTTTTGCCCTGTTCCCCTGCTTTCCTTTTTTATGTAGAATCTAGAAATCTCTTGGGGGACTCTGCCTCATGCACCTGGCTGAACCCATCTCACTTTGGTAACTTCAACTTCTACATGGCTCCAGAAAACAGGGTAAAAAGCAAACACACAAAAACAAGCAAAAGAAAATCTGGAGTGTTGTTTTTTTTAAGCTTCTTTCTATTTATTATTTTTTTAATTCTCTGGTGAAAGCAGAGTGCAAGCTCATTCTTATCTTAAAGCATTTTGCCCTGTGGCCAGTGAAGCTAAGCTTGGGTCACTGACTGCTGATGTGCGATTCCAGAAAAAAACCAGCGAACTACCCAAACCATTAGGGACTGTCAAGGTTCATTGCCTACACTTTAAAAGGATTATCAAAGAGATACGGATAAAACATTCCTACTGGTAATCATTCTGCTAAGCATCAGGTTATCCTGATGAATCTGGCCCCTAGCTGGGACTCCTCCCATGCCAAAACAGGCTGTGCTGACAGTGCTCTGTGTCGGGGAATGAAGATAAGTTACCACTTAGAACACTCTGGCTATTTAGACCATCACCATTCTAAGTAACTAAAAGGTTTACACTTAGAAATAAATGGTGGTTTATCTTCCCTTTCTTCTGCCGTGAGATGGTACTGGCATGCATGCCCAGCAGCAGATGTTCTGTAAATGCCTATGTACCCAGGAGTCTCGGAGCTGGGCTCAGTGCCCAAAAGAGTAAGAGCAAGAAAAATGAAAATACTGTACACACTGAAGAAAGCTGGGCAGGAAACAGCCCTGCTCAGAATTAATGAGCTCCAGCAAATCCCTGCCCTAACAGGAGGATTTCATGTCTACCGTGTCTGAAGGTTGACTGTTTTTAAATACAATCCTGATTTATTTTAAATAGGCCTTACAGATTATTTCTGAGATTTGTGAGATTTCTGAGCCTAGTAGCAAATTCTCCTCTTAATTCCTCCTCTTTTTCATCAAATTTTGAAAATAGAGGGAAAACACATATCTGTTTCTTAGCCTCCCTAGCCCACCTCAAGTTAAATGTAAATTTTAATGTAAATGCCGAACTCCACTGACAAGTAGACTGCGGTTCTAATTGTGGATATTCCACGATCTAGTTCTGTGACCTTAAGCCATTTGACATCTCTGGGCTTTGATTGCCTTACCTAAGGAATGGGTGTGGGTTTTGTTGAATTGACTCGAAGGCACCTTCCACTTCCAAGAGCCTCTGGATTTATACCCATGCCCCTTTCTGTGACCCGCTCAACCCTTGGGGAAGCCTTCTTACCTTTTCCGTCATTCAGTAATCTCAAGCTTGGAGCTTTCCAGATTCCTTCCCTTCCCACTTGCCTTCAGATCTCTGTTAGCTGAGAAGTCAGGAAACCTCTGAGCATGGATGACTTCTGTTGGTTTTAGTGCTTAGCTATTTCAATTCGAATAAGTACAGTTTACTTTGTTGCACTTTTGACAAAGGTCAGCAGTGGTGAGGGCTGCCTTCCTCCAGCATTTTTTTTTTTTTTGCTTACCCTGTGTCCCTAGTGCCCAGCACACTGTCCAGTACACATGAGTTGTGCCCAGCAGTACATTTTTGAATAAATGTATGTGTCCTTTCCTGGCAGCATATCTTAAGTGACATTTAGCAGACAGCTGAGGGTTGACCTTGTAGGAATCCTGGTTGCTTTATGTAGGTCCATCTTGAACCCCCTATATAAAATAATCATCAGCCTCTTTCCCTTGCACCTCTGCCCTTCCACCTTAACTTTTTCCATTCTTTTATCTTGCCTAATTTTGTTTCCCAGCACTTAAATTACCCAGTTTATTTATTCCTAGCTTTATTGTGTCTCTTCTTCTAGAATGTATGCATCTGAGGGCAGGGACCTTCTTTACCTTATTTAAGGCTGTATCTTCAGCACCTAGAACAGTACCAGAACAAGGTAGGCTATTAATAAATGTTAGCTGAATGAATAAAAAATGACTTATCACTTGTAGCTTATTCAAATGATGTGGACTCTCCTTTGCAGTGTTCCAGGCTCTTTCCAGGTAATATGCTTCTCCCTGTTCCCAATAGCACATTGGCCCATCATATTTTTGTGATTTCTTCCACAAAGCTACAACAGAAGCTGTGTTCTTGACTGGCAGTCAATTCAGAATAGATCATCTTCTTCCTCACTTCACTCTCTTTGCCTTTGTTTTTAAGTTTCAAGACCTCTGAGAAGAAAGGGAAAGGAGACTTGAACAGAGTGTACTAACTCTTTCATACAATAAAGTTTCCTTCGCTGGGTAGGCAGGCATGCATGGTACTAAAACCTCTCTGGTGGCTGGAAAACATCTGTTCTAATGAAGTCTGATGGCTTGCAAAACACTAAAGGCTGCTAGCTGCCTCAAGCAGTACCCAGGGTACCTTCCCTACCTGCGGTTGCTGCCGCAGATTTGGTGGTTGCATTTCTCATCCTTTTATGCCTTTGGGCATGTGTTTGTTGTTGATGCCTGCAGAACCTCTGAGCTTTCTTATTGCAAAAGTCAAATAAAGGAACTGGATTAACAGATATTTTTGTTTTGCTGTATAGAGGAGAATTATGTCTTCTGTCAGTAAAGAATATTTTCATACTGTTCATTATCTTTTTAAATTATGTTTTAAAAATCTAAAGTGTGTGTATATTTATGTTTGTTGTTTGGGTACTTTGGTGAGTAATGGATGGGGATGGAAACAGTGGGACATATGAAGTTGTTTCTAAAGGAAAGACTTCTGGTTTCTAAGGGATATTATAAACATTCATCTTCATGCTTCTAATAGACTTTCATGTTTGTGTAGCAGGCACAGGTCAGCTTTAATTTAACCCAAAGTGACTGACAGATTGAAACATACTGCTCCCTAAAAGCCTGATAAAAGGGTTCCAAACACTGGGAAAATAGTGAGAACCAATGAGGCAATAGAAAATGATTATGTTGCAAAGTGTTTGTAATGCATCTGATAGGATTAGAAGTCACTTGCTGAATGTTCTTCATACCATGTTGGCCTTTAATATCGACTTTCTGGAGTAAAAGTCATATTTAGTTTAGAAAAAAATTCCAATTATAAAGTACAGTTAATTTTCATGAATGCTTGACTTTGTTAAAATGAGTTATTCTTAACGATAAAGTGAATATTGAACAATTAATAACATGATGTGGGTTCTATGAAAAAAGCACTGTTGCTGTATATAGTAACACCTTGAAAAACCATTTTTAACCTATTTACTCATCTGCTTTGTGTAGGAATTGTACCATATAAATTATTTCTAACAAGGATGTACTATTTTATATGACTCCATTGTTAGTATTCTGCTTTAGATCACTTCTTCCACTAATTTAGCAAAACTGCATTTAAATCAGTCCCCAGTGAGAAGACCTGGAGTTCACATTTTGCTTTTAATAGACACATTAGTCTTCCTACATGGTAAGATTTCATAAATGGCTTCTTGTTCTTTACTTGGGTGATAGCTATAATACATCACGCAGTGCATTTCTGATCTTACCTTAGGGAATTTACAGGGGTTGTCATTGCTTTGGCTTCAGCAGAAACACAAGATATTTTAAATTGGATCCTGTATTTGTGCTTGGGATTGATAAAGGTCTTTGTGTACATTTTAACAAAAGTCCCGTAAAGGTTATATTGGCTAAACTAATTTGAATCACCAAATATTACTTTAATACCTAGTTATTTGTACTTTGCTTTCTCCCCAACCCCAGTAAGGAGCTCAGGGGAGGGATTAGAGGAAGGGATGAAGTGAGAATATTTGTAGGATTATTTACCTGTTGGCACTGGGGCATAAAGGCCATGAGAGGCCACGAGTCAGGTATTATCCTGCTAGGTGAGAAGCCATGGTTTCAATTAACCTTTTGTTTTATTTTGAAACATTATAAATGTAATTCATGTTCATATTAGAAAACCAGAAAATAAGAATTAAAAAAAAGACTACCCATAATTTTACCATCCAGTGATATTTACTGTTAAAATTTTTGTTATAACCTTTCATACTTTTATATTTGTTTGCCTATTTCAAAAATAATTTAAAAAGTACATCTTTTCTCAACTGCTTAATAGCCCCTGGCTTATGCTACATAATACAGGTAGTGTTTATAAAGAAAAGAAGAATGGAGCTACCATCCCAAATCACCAACTCCCCAAGTGACTGGTTTGAGATAAATTAGAAGAGCACATAGAAGCCCCAGAGAGCCTTCAGAAGAGTGAGTAATATGCATAAGCGGCCTCAGTGAAGCCTTTAGTTAAAACAAAAAAAATTCTGATGATACATGTTCAGGAGTCACACAGCAGGCTGGGATATTTACATGAAGACTCCTACACAAGATATTTTGGTTGGAGAAAAGGTGGCGTGTTATAGTGTGTATAATTCTGACCAATTTATTTGCTATTTGTCAAGAACTATAAAGAGCCTGAGATTTTATCCTACTTGCAAGCTAATAAGCTAGTCTGCTACGGTTTTATGGATGCTGGGAAAAGACACGAGATATCTAGATCAGAGACAAAGGACTTTACTACCATGGCCCAGCAAGAAATACGAGTTTCCCGTTTGTGTCAATTTCCCTTGTTCCTCAAGTTCTGTGAAGTGACATGAGGAAGCCCAGGTGGATGTCACCTGCAAAACTGAGGCACCTCTTTGGGCTTCCACATATAGATGTCTCATAGAACTCTGGCATATGTCCTCTTTCCATGTCTTTCCTCACATGTTCCCTCACAGAACAATTCCTGCTCCATGTCCTTAACCATGCCCAGGCTGACAGCTCATCTGGAATTCCTGCCCTAGTAGAATTTTCCCTAAAAAACAGTATCGTTAAAATGGGGTTGCAGCTGAATGGACAGTTTACTTAAAGATCAGTGAATGCAAACAAAACTGGGCAAGTTCTTTCTTCGGTGAAGAGAATGTGCTGGGGATTCAGGAGCTGGGCCTCCTGAATAGTTTAAGGGCCTATTTTCTGGCTTTGGTTGGGAAGAATTAGTGATTAGATTACTAGTTAACAGGATATCATATCATTAAGTCTCAGAGGAGACCTGAGTATTTTACATTTTAGTTAACTGCTCTTTTTAAGACTTCAGATGGCATCTAATTTGGAGAATATGGATCTTTGTAATTAGCCTACAGACATAGAAAGGTATTTGATGTTTGTGCCTTTGTTAGCAAGATTTGGCTTTGCCAGCCCCAGTAAATTTTAAATCCTTAAAGGCAAAAAGCCTGAATCTATTCAGGAAATTCCATTAAGGCATCTGGTAATAAGGGTTAATTTCCATCCTGCATTTCAGTTAATGTAATTAATACAATATATTGTGACTTGGTCCGAGGATATGGATTTTGATGTTTGATATTTCACAATGTGAACATGGAAAATGATGTGGGTTTAGGTGGGCTTAGAAGGTGTAGTTTCAGGTCTTCTGGATGTTTGTGAGCTTGACTGGATTCTACTTACTTCCTTGTTGTAAGAGTCTTAAAAAAATGAGCCCCCAAATCCAGTCCTAAACCTTCCTCCCTAACCTTACTGTAATTATTCCCATGGAGAGGGTGTTCTCAACAGGCTGTCCACTCTCTGGCAAATGAGAATGGACCATTCCCACCTTAGTGCCTTCTTCTTGCCCTGCTTCATGAAGGTAAATCCTAGTCATCCTTCAAAAAACTCAGTCATGTCCTGATCCTTCATAAACCTCTATTCATGTGATTCCTCAGTGATCATTCCCTCCTTTCAGATCCAAAAGTATCTGTTGTCTTTACTAATTTACTCATTCATTTATTCCACAAATAATTTATGTTTGTTGTATCAAGGGAGCAACACAGATGATAGTCTTGTTTTATTCTGGAATAAATTTTCTAATGGAGAAGACAGACTCTTAAAAACCTGTTAGAAAATTAATCATTTATTGTTATCCTTAGTTCTGGAAAGGAGAAAAACTGGACAATGAGAGGGTCCTACTCATTTTGCATTTGCTTCACTATCTTTAGGAGGGAGTGGTTGTAAAATGTATGAAAGGTTGTACCAAGTACTAGGTACATATTTGCTGATGACATCCTGCCAACAGCCCTATACATGAGGTTAACATTATCATCATTTCTTAGAAGAGGAGCCAGGAGCTTGGTGAAGTAAAGTAACTTCATCTTGCTAATAAATAGTGGAACTGAGATTTGACTGCTGGTCTTCAAAGCATATGGGTACCTACTTGTACTTGTGAGTTTCCTTTTTTCTTTTCTTTTTTTTTTTTTTTTTTTTTTTTTTTTTTTTTTTTTTTTTTTTTTTTTTTTTTTTTTTTTTTTTTTTTTTTTTTTTTGAGATGGAGTCTTGCTCTGTTGCTCAGGCTGGAGTGCAGTGGTGTCATCCCAGCTCACCGCAATGTCCGTCTCCCGTGTTCAAGTGATTCTTCTGCCTCAGCCTCCTGCGTAGCTGGGACTACAGGCCTGTGCCACCACGCCCAGCTAATTTTTGTATTTTAGTAGAGATGGGGTTTCACCATATTGGTCAGGCTGGTCTTGAACTCCTGACCTCGTGATTTGCCTGCCTTATCCTCCCAAAGTGCTGGAATTACAGGTGTGAACCACAGTGCCCGGCCTTATGAGTTTCTTGACCCCCCTACTCCAGTCAACTAGAGAGTATAAAATTTGGTGACAGGAACATTACCTTGTACCTTGCCTAACATATTGCCCTATAAATAGGAAGAAGACCTTAGTAGTCAGCTGGCTACTTGACTGAATTCAATCATGAAATGAAATAGTGAATAGGAGATTGAGGGATCTGAAGTGTAATCTAGGAAAAAGATACGACTGCAAGAGGCACGAGCAGCTTTATTTTGTGGGACTTGGACTGTGTTGTGTGAGAGGGGCAGCACCTCTCAGCATGTGGCCATTCAGAAGCTTACAGTGAGGGGAGTCACCCATTCTGAAGGGGGGAGAGGACCAGGGAACTCCCAGGGGATGGGGGGGGATCCGAGAAGGTGGTTACCCTGTGGTGTTGCTCAGCCGATCCATGGGAGTCTCTGGGTCAGAGAGCTCTGACAGGCAGCAGAGACTGGAGGTCTCATCACAAGATCCTTTGTTACCAATGGGTAATAGCTATTGGGTGAGGTTTCTTGGTGTCTGCAAAGCAGGCAGGCTCTTAATGGCTAAAAATTTGCTTACTTGGGCTGTTTTAAGAAATAAATGGATGTGTAGAAATTTGAGTTTGGAGGTGACAGGCATTTGAGCTAATAGGTCTCCAGCTGCAGTGAAGAAATATGCAACCCAGAACCAATACACAGAAGCCATCTTCTGCTCATTTATAGAACATGATGTCATGTGGTCCACAGGTTCTTCTAAAACTCAGATTTGGGGTATATGTGGTGGATGCTTTTGAGGGAAGAATTATTCCTGCTGTTGATTGCTAGCAGCACCATAGCTTGTGTTGTTTATTTTATAAACATATTAACCTGAATGAAGGCTTTGGTGGTTGTGACTTCTCTTGGTTCCAGGTCTTGTCATTTTTTTGTGATAATTCACAGAAGACCAAATAGAGGAGGAAGTAGAATAATTGTGGGCTTTGGAGGAAGCATCTGATCTTGAGATGTGGGTGGTCAGTGTAAGCCTGGTAGTGGTGACAGTGGAGTCTTGGTGTGTGATGAGCAGAGTGCTGGAACAAAATTTGGATGTAAAAGATTCATCTTCAAGTCGTTATTTATTTTATTTCTTGGCTGCTGCACACTTTTCTCCATTTCGTTGTTCCTGAGTTGGACAATGCCCTTGGCTTTCAGACTGTAGTCTCCTACTTTTTCAATCTATTCGTTCCCAACCTTCTTTCAAGGAGGTTAAAGCATTCTGGCTTTGACAGTTGAATGTTAGTCACGTTACTGACATTGCATGAATTAATCTGCCTAATCTTTATCTGTATTTCTTCTGTGGGACATTAGAACTCAAAAAGACAATAGTACAGGATTAATAACTCATCATTCTGTACTTAAATAAGCATTGGTTCTTTAACAAAAAAGCATGAACTGAATGATGACCATTTTAGTGTTGCTCCTCATCCCTCTAAAAGTTTCTAAAGATATCTACCTAAAAATTTATGTAGAAGAAATTAATTTGTATTAATCTGCTAGACTAATGATAGACAATATAATTTCTTCATATTAAGGGCAATGGACCTAATTCTATCACTGAATGAGGAGTAAAATGCTTACCATCTGAAAGTTCTTTATGCTGTTAGGGTACTGGTTAGAATCAGTGATCTTTCCTTATAAGCATATTCTCATGGATTAGAATAATATTTATTGGGCATCGATTCATGTACTGTTCATTTTACAAATAGGACTAGACTAATTCCTTAGAAAAGATCTGAGGTGGTGTGGTGAGGCTCAGCCATGCGGTTTTGAGTAGGCAAAAAAGTTTTTATTCTCCAATTCATTATCAGCTCTGTATTATATAGGTCAATGATATTTAATCTTCCTGCTCATCCCAAATTTCTTCCCTTATCTCTCTCTTCTCTTCTTCCTTTTCTTTTTCATATCAATGCCCTTCCTCCTAGATATTGTCTATGCCAGAATTCACATACCTATTTAAGTTTGCAGTTCCCTTCTTTTTTTTTTTTTCTTTTTATTCACCACTGTTCAGAAGATACGTAGTTCAACTTCTAAAGAGAGAATGGGCAGTCTTTAGCCTGTCAGTAGGTCAAGGTGAGGCACATGGGAGGAGGAGAAGCTTGAGGGTGATACATCGATTAAGAATTGCTGTATTTCTTTTTTCCCTTTCCAAACAAAGGATCTATTATGATAGATTAAATAAAAATATCTGGGTTTCTCTTTCATTACATTACAAATAGAATCTCAGAGGTTTAGATATGAAAGTGGGGTAAAATTACAAAGGACAAAAGTGAAATTGAGAAGAGAACATAGTTAGAACCCCAAAGGGCACAGCAACAAAGATAAGTAGAGCAGAAGAAGCCACCAAAGAAAACCAAGGAGATGGGAGGAACATCAGGAAAGAATGGGGTCATGGAGACCAAGGGAAAAGAGAATTGGGAGGGGTAAACAAAGGGTTGAGAGCTGCTGAGTGGTCAAGCATACAGAGATGTCTTCATTCTGTTAGCTACATGGAGGCCAATAGTGATCTTGCTGAGTACAGTTATGAGATATAATGGGGCAGATTGGAGTGTGTTATGAACAGCAGGTGAATCGAGACAGCTAGAGTGATCATCTATGTTGATCTCTTCCATTCTAAGACCTGCTGTTTCCCTTTCCTCTCCAACACTTAGCTTTCAAGGACTCCTACCAGCAGCCAGTTGGAGGAGTGGGCTGAAACAGACTTGACAAGGCCTGGGACATGTGTGGACAGAGCCTGGGAAGAACCTGTTCGTCCAGTTATCACCTCAGCTGAGCTCTGGGATCTGATTGTAACGCACTCTATGGAATTTTGACTCAAATTCCTATCTTTAGTTGTGGTTAAAATGTATTCTAAAAGGATGATACTGTGATGCAGCATTGAAGTCAAGCATTAGCAACCAAAAGTTGTTCAAAGCCAAGCAGTGATATTGAAGGCTGTGAATATGGCCAGTCCCCATTTCTAGAAAGCAAGATATTCAGAGGTGGAGAAGTTAGAGGAATGCTTTGTGTTCCTGCCCTTAAACACATCTAGCTGACTTTTAAGGAAAGACAAGCTGTCCCTTATCCCTTAAACACATCTAGCTGACTTTTAAGGAAAGATAAGCTCACCCTTATCTCTTAAACACATCTAGCTGACTTAAGGAAAGCTGCTTTGCACTACACAAGTGTACTGTTTAAAATTAATTGAAAATAGCATACCTTTATTCATATAGTGACACTTTTTAAAATCTAAATCCTTACATCTAGAAATTCTGAATCACTTTTGGCCATTTTCTGAGTTACATTTAGCCTCAGGAGGACATGTTAATTTCTGTAAGATAGCTCAAGATTTTGACTTTTAAAATCATGTTTAACATACAATTTTTCACAGTATTTTACATAAAATGATAAACTTTGTGTGCTAACATTTGTTAAAGTTTTTTAAATTTACTTTTATAACATATATAGTATAGAACACAAATCTTAAGCGTTCAGCTAATAGTTTATACATATGAATATACCTGTGTAACCATCATCCAGATCAAGGAAGTTCAGAAGGGTCTCTCATACCCCCTCCTCTATAACTACCTGCTATTTTCCCCATAAAGTAACTCCTATTTTGACCTTTACCACCATGGATTCACTGTGACTATATAAATGTAAGGAACTCAATAGTACCCCTAAAAAACTCAACCCCTAAAACAAACTAAAACAGGCTTCCATGTTTCCATGTACTTCTTTTTAAAAATATTTAATTTTAATGGGTACATGTGATATTTTGATAGAAACATATAATGTGTAGTAATCACATCAGGGTAAATGGGGTATCCATCACCTCAAGCGTTTGTCATTTCTTTGTGTTACAAACACTCCAACTATACTCTTGTTATTTTAAGATGTACAAGAAATTATTGACTGTAGTATCATACCGTACTATCAAGTACTATATCTTATTCACTCGATCTAATTATTTTCTTTACCCATTATCCATGCCTACTTTCTGCACCCCACTATCCTTCCCAGCCTCTGGTAATCATTACTTTCTGTCTTCATGAGTTCAATTGTTTAGTTTTTAACTCCCAGAAATGAATGACAACATGAGAATTGTCTTTCTGTGCCTGGCTCATTTCACTTAACATAATGTTCTCCAGTTCCATCCATGTCATAGATGACAGGATTTCATTCTTTTTTATGGCTGAATGGTATTCCATTGTTTATATGTGCCACATTTAAAAAATCAATATCAGCTTTTATTTTAGATTTCCGTCACCTGGGTGGTGAGCATAGTACCCAAGTTAGTTTTTTATGTCTTGCCTCCAATCCTCCCTTCCTCCTCTGGTAGT
>PVKP010020567.1:29663-40772 GCA_004027715.1 Plecturocebus donacophilus
CCCCATGTTATCCCTCCCCAACCTCCCAACCCCCTGCTGTCCCTCCCCTGGCCCCCCGCAACAGACCCCAGTATGTGATGCTCCCCTCCTTGTGTCCACATGTTCTCATTGTTCAACACCCACCTATGAGTCAGAACATGTGGTATTTGATTTTCTGTTCTTGTGTCAGTTTGCTGAGAATGATGGTTTCCAGATTCATCCATGTCCCTACAAAGGACACGAACTCATTGTTTTTTTCTATGGCTGCATAGTATTCCATGGTGTGTTTGTGCCACGTTTTCCTTGTCCAGTCTATCATCAGTGGGCCTATTGATTGTGAAAATTAACTTTTTGATATGCTGCTGGATTCAGTTTCCTAGTTATTTTGTTGAGGATTTTTTTTGTGTCTATGTTCATCAGGGATATTGGACTGTGATTTTCTTGTTTTATTGTACCTTTGCCATATTTTGGTATTAAAGTGATGCTGGCTTTGTATAATGTATTAGTGGGGAGTCACTCCTCCTCAATTTTTTTTTTTAATAGTTTCAGTACAATTGGTACCAGCTGTTCATCTGGTAGAATTAGGCTATGCATCTATCTGGTTTGGGGCTCTTTTTGATTGGTAGGTTTTTTAAATGATGGATTCAATTTCAGAACTCGATATTGGTCTGTTCAGGGTTTCAATTTCTTTCTGATTCAATCTTGGGAGGTTGTGTGTTTCCAGGAATTTATCCATTTCTAGATTTCTAGAAAATTTTTTAGGAAATTTCTAGATTTGCTAGTCTGTATGCATAGAGGTGTTCATAATAGTCTGAGAAGCTTTTGTATTTCTATGGGATCCATTGTAATGTCATCTTTGATATTTCTGATTGTGCCTATTTGGATCTTTTTTTATTCTTTGTTAATCTAGCAGCCTATTTATTTGGTTTATCCTTTCAAAAAAACACTTGGTTTCACTGATACTTGTATGGATTTCTGGCTCACAATTTCATGCTGTTCTGCTCTGATTTTAGTTACTTCTTTTTTTTCGGCTGGTTTTGGGGATAATTTTTTTCTGTTTTTCTAGTTCTAGGTGTGATGTTAGTTCTTAGTTTGATGTTAGATCATGCATTTTAGGTCTTTCCAACTCTTTGAGGTAGAAATTTAGTGCTATAAACTTTCCTCTTAACACTGTTTTTGCTGCACTGCAAAGATTTTACGTTGTGTCTATAATTTCATTAAGTTCAAAGAATTTTTGGATTTCTGCCTTTGTTGTTTACCTGAAAGTCATTCAGGAGCAAGCTGTTTAATGTAATTGTGTGGTTTGGGGAGGCCTTCCTGTCATTGATTTCTATTTTTATTTCACTGTAGTTAAAGAGTATGTTTGGTATAATTTCAGTTTTTTAAAATTTATTGAGACTTGCTTTATGGCCGAGCAAGTGGTCAATCTTGGAGCTGTGTTCTGTGACCAGATGGGAAGAATGTATACTCTGTGGCTGATGGGTAATGTGTTTTGTAGATTTCTATTAGGACAAATTGGTCAAGTATTAAAATTAAGTCTGGAATTTTCTTGTTAGCCTTTTGCCTCAATGATCTGTTAATGCCGTCAGTGGGGTATTGCATGCCTGTCTGTGTCTTTTTGTAGATCTAGAAGTCATTGTTTTATGAATCTGGGTTCTCCAATATTAGATGCATATATATTTGGAATAATGAAGTCTTTTGTTGAATTAAACACTTTATCATTATGTAATGCCCTTCTTTGTTCTTTTTACTGTTGCTCATTTAAAGTCTGTTTCATCTCATCTAAGAATAATAACCCCTGTTCTTTTTTTGTTTTCCATTTGTATGATAGATCTTTCTTCAGTCTTTAAGCCTGTGGGTGTTGTTATATGTGAGATTGGTCTCTTAAAGAGAGCAGATGGATGAATCTTTTCTTTTTTTAATCCAAGTCCGTACCTTTTAAATGGGACAGTTAGACCATTTACATGCATGGTTAATATTAGCCTGTTGAGGTTTTGTTATATCATGAAATTGTTAGCTCTTTGCTTTGTAGTTTCTATTGTGTGGTTGCTTTATAGGATTTGTGGGATATGTACTTAAGAGTGTTTTTGTGGTAGTAGGTATCATTCTTTGGTTTCCATATTTAGAACTCCCTTATAGATCTCTGGAAGGGCTGGTTTAGTGGTAACAAATTCTCTAAGCTCTTAAATGTCTGGGAATGATATTTCTCCTTTGCTTTGTAAAGCTTAGTTTGATGAAATAGGAAATTCATGGTTGGAATTTATTTTCTTTAGGAATTCTAAAAATGGGCCTCCATTTTCTCTTGGCTTGTAGGGTTTCTACTGAGAATTTCACTGTTAAGCTGATGGGGTTCCCTTTGCACATGATCTGACTTTTCTCTCTAGCTGCCTTTAAGATTTCTCTTTAGTGTTGACCTTGGATAGTCTGGTGTCTATATGCTGTGGTGATGTTCATTTTGTATAGTATCTCCCTCAGGTCCTCTGGATTTCTTGTATCTAGATGTCTGTGTCTCTAGCAATTGGGAAAATTTTCTTGAATTATTCCCTTAAATATGTTTTCCAGGTTGTTTTTTCTCCTTCTCTCTCCGGAATACCAATCACTCATAGGTTTGGTCACTTTGTGTAATCCTATATTTCTTAAAGGCTTTGTTCATTTTTAATGATTCTTTTTCTTTATTTTGTCTGATTTAGTTCAAAAGACCAGTCTTCAAGCTCCAAAATTCATTCTTCTGCTTGATCTAGTCTATTGATGAAGCTTTCTATTGTATTTTGAAATTCCATAAGTGAGCTCTTCAATTCCAGACAATCGATTGATTTCTTTTTAAGCTGTTTATTTGTTCCTTCATTTCCTGGATTAATTTAGAAGTTTCTCTGTGTTGATTTTCCACCTTATCTTGGATCTCATTGAGCTTCCTTGCAGTCCATGCTTTGAATCCTCTGTCATTTCTGAGTTTTGATTTTGGTTGTGAGCCATTGCTGGAGAGCTGGTATGATCCTTTGGTGGTGTCGCTACATTCAGATTTTTCATGGTGCCTGAATTCTTGTGCTGTTATTATCTGGAGGTGCTGGTACTTCTAATTTTTGTAATTACTTTCATGCAGGTAGGATTTTTTTCTTTTTCTTTTTTTTACTTATAATACTACTGTTTTTTTATTTTCCTTTTCATTTCCCTCCCTCCCCTCAGTCCTTAGGTGGTGTGACTGTAGAGAAGATTGGGTAGAGCCTTTTGACTTTGTTTCTATAGCCCTATGCATGCGTTTTGGCAGGTTTTATATTGGGTGATACAGTTTGATCTACAAGCCAATAGGTGGCGCTTATGAGTAATAGCCGGCTGTGGCCAATGTGGCTGGGTATACACCTGATCCTTGTTTATGGGGAAAAGCTCTCTGTTGCCTTAGACAATGGACTGCTCCCTGAAGTCCACAGTGGTCTGATCTCCCTACTCATCCCTGTGGGGTGGGGGTGGGGGTATAAGATGGGAAGGGTCAAACCTTGCAGTTGGCTTACCTGGTTCCCTGATGGCAGGCACCAGCACCAGAACTGGGGAGGAATCCAATGAGCAGCCACGAAGTGCCCAAAGGTGTGCCTAGGCATGGTGCTGGCAAATCTCCTCAGCCCCTAGTTCTCTGCGTGAGCAGGGTGGTGGTCTAAACTCCCAATTCAGGAGAGAGTGGGTGCTCCAGATGCCTGGAGTGTGGAGGACCCTGCTTCACCACAATCTCTGGACTGGAAAGGTTGGGAGGCTCAGGCTGGTAATCCATGCATAGGGGTTCTCCAGCTGCTTGGAGATATATATGGGCGTTGTCTGGAGAGGGTCCTGCTTCACCACAATCTCTGCTAAGGAAAGGCAGGGCAGCTTAGGCTGCTGATCTGGGTGATTGGGTGCTCTGACTGCCTCGAGATCTGCCTGGGTCGTATCTGAGAAGGCCCTACTGCACAGGAAAGGTAGGGTGGCTCAGCCTGCTTGTCCAGATGAGTGAGTGCTCTGAATGCCTAGAGATATGCCTGGGGATGTGGCAGAGAAGGCCCTATTGTATTATGATCTAGGCCCAGGAAGTATGGGGCAGCTCACTGCTGGTACAGGCAAGCATGTACTCTGAACGCCTGGAATTCTGCCTGTGGGTGGAGTAGAGACAGCCCCACTGCACCACAATCTCAGGGGGAACAGGATGGGGCACCCAGCAATAACATAGGCAGACTGGTTCCAGGTCACCAAGCTGGCGCTGACTGTAAGTCTTGTCATCCAGGAGAAGCTGCTGCAGTAGAAGCTCTCCTCCTGCCCTAGGCCTGTAACAGGGGAGAGCATAATTCCAGTGACTACTACTGCTGAGGTGCTCTCCACAATGCTGGCTACCCCACTCCAGAGCAAGAGATTCAGTCTGTAGCCTGAGACAAAAATGCCTGCATGGCCACACTACTGGGTTGCCAAAGAATGGCTGACTTTGTATGTTCCCAGATGAAAAATGGCATCCTGGGTCTGGGAAAATGCCTTCAGCTTCTCCCAGTGTCTTTCTCGGCATTGCTAAGCCTCTTCCAAAGTTAGCTTTAGGGATTGGGAGACACAAAGTGCTCTCCTTCAACCTGGGTTGCTTGGATCCCCCGTGGAAAGGTGTATCACAGAGGTAGGTTCTGTGCCTCTTTCATATACTCTTTAACTATTTTTATCAGCTGGATGCCAACATGGGAGCTGTTTGCCTAATATCTCCTCCCAGGGATCTGGGGTGTCCTTCATGATTCCAATGGATTCCCATTTTGTTTCTTGAATGATCACTCACAGAACTGATCTTTATGCATTATTTAGCTATTTTCAAGTAACTGAGGTATGCTAAAACGCATCTAATCTGCCATCTTGGAAAAAAAGACATTATCTGTTCATCTGTTGATGGACACTTAGGTTGCTTCCAAATCTTGGCTATTATGAATAGTGCTGGAATAAACATGAGAGTGCCGATACTGCTTTGATATACTACTCATTTCTTATTTTGGATATATACCTAGCAGTGGGATTGCTGGGTCATATGGCAGATATATATATATATATATATATACACACATATACACACACACACACACACATATATATATACAGACACACACATATATATACATATATATACACATAGATATATACATATTGCTAGGTATATATATTTTGTTTATATATTTTAATATATATAATTATTATAAATATATATATTTATATAATATATATCATATAAATATATATTTATATTTAATATAAATATAAATGAATATAAATATAAAATATAAATATATTATAAATAATATATATGTATATACTATGTATATTTTGTTTATATATATATTTTGTTCTTCATAGTGGCTGTACTCATTTACATTCCCACTGGATTTGTCCATTCTCAAGTTGCTATAAATAAATACTTAAGGCTGGGTAATTTATAAAGAAAAGATGTTTAATTGGCTCATGGTTCTGTAGGTTGTAAAGGAAACATGATGCTGGCATCTGCTTGGCTCTGGGGAGGCCTCTAGAAACTTACAGTCATGGTGGAAGTCAAAGGGGCAGTGAGGTGTCTCACATGGTGGGATATGAGGCAAGAAACTATGATGGGAGGTGCTGCACATTTTTAAACAACCAGATCTCATAAGAACACACTCATTATCAGGAGAATTGCATCAAGAGGATGGTGCTAAACCATTCATTAGAAATCCACCCCTATGATCTAACCACCTCCCACTAGGCTCCATCTCCAACACTGGGGGCTATAACTACACATGAGATTTGGTGGGGACACAGATCCAAACCATATCACCCACCAACAGCATACAAGGTTCCCGTTTCTCCATATCTTTGTCAGCAATTTGTGTTGCCTGTCTTTTGGATAAAAGCCATTTTACCTAGGGTGAGATGATATCTCACTGTAGTTTTAATTTGCTTTTCTCTGATCAGTGATGTTGAGAACATTTTCATATACTCATTTGCCACTTGTATGTCTTCTTTTTAAGAAATGTCTACATCTTGTTCCCATTTTAAATTGGATTATTTAAATTTTTTCCTATAGAGTTGAGTTACTTATATATTTTCATTATTTACTTGTTAGAGAGATTCTTTGCAAAAATTTTCTCCCATTCTGTGGGTGCCTTTTCACCTTGTTGATTGTATCTTTGCTGGGCAGAAGCTTTCTAATTTGATGTGATCCCATTTGTCCATTTTTGCTTTGGTTGCCTAAGTTTTTAGGGTATTTACTCAAGAAATACTTGTTCAGACCAGCGTCCTAGAGAATTTTCCCCAATGTTTTCTTTTAGTAGTTTCATAGTTAGAGGTCTGAGATTTAAGTCTTCCCTGTACTTACTGTTCAGTTGCTTTCATAGCTTCTTTTTTTTATCTGAGTTATCCATATTATAGCTTCTAGTTCCATCTCTCCTTTCCTTCTCCAACCATCTCTAGATGGAAGGAAAAGAAGGGATTATGTTCATAGAAGCAGAAGCTTAAGGGTGCTGCTTTAGCAGAGGAGTTTGTCTTCCATTTATTCCTTGATGCCCGAAATTGCTAAAGTTTTCTTCTTTCAATTGAATGGCTTGTCTCTGGATGTCAGCAGTATCAGGTTATTAGTGTGAAACAGCATTTTCTCATTCTGTCTCATAGAGTAGTCAGGCAACAGACACTGAGAAGAGGTGAGAGAAAGTTGGGTGCTTGTCAAGGGACAACTGTAAGTAAACTACTTCAGAAAAGGGACAGAAGTTGATAAGGGAGCTGGATAGTAGCTAACTATGAATGACGAGTCAAGCCTCCTTTCTTTTCTTCTCTGATGATAATGCCACCTGCCACCTTCTGCATGATCTTGGCTCCCAGTCTCTCCTTAGACACCAAGTGCCTTCCATTCTTTGATTTTACAATGGCTCTGAGGAGCCATGTGAGCTCTTTAACACCTAAGAAGCCTATGCTGTGCTATTCAGGGTTTGTAATGGCTCACCATTACAAACCAGGAGGAATGTGGCTGGTGATTTGTGATCTTTTTTATTCACCATGTTTGTTTCTGCCAGCAGTGTGATACCACTTGAGATGATTTTTTTTTTTTTTTTTTTTTGCTCTTCAGCTAAATGAATATATTCTGTTTAGAGAGGATGCCTTAATATTATTTTTGACACAAGTTCTGCCTTATGGAGCCTGAGGGAAATGTTACTCCTTTCTGGGTTGCATCACTGGTCATTTTGAAGACAGTTTATCTGTGGTTCTGGTTGTCCTTCCCTGGGGTGGGGGGAGGGGCCAGAAAAATTCAGAACACATTCCTGCTTACTAATATCCCCTTTCTATTTCCTGTTATGTTTCTATTTTGGTGAAATATTATTAAAATTAAAACTGAAGATAACCTGGAAGGAAAAATAATATACCTCAAAAAGGTATCAAACAACCCAGAAATCTGTGTGTGAAAGGAAAGGGAAGGACATATTCTGGCACCCCAACACACTCCTTGCTGCAATTGTGTGAACATGGGCACCTCAGGTCTTACTTTTTATGGTCAAGTCCTTACTATTATTTTGTCTTGTGCCTGAAAACTCATGAAAGTTGCATGCGGCAATTTTAGTATTAGTCATCGTCTTATTTTGTATCAGAGAAGAATAAGAGTGAAAACAGGGAGACCAGTTAAAAGCCCACCATAATAATCATATTCAAGAGAGGATGGTGTCTTGTAAGTAGATAAGTTTAAATATGTTTTAGATGTGGGAATCTAAAGGATTCTCATGGATTTAATATAAGAAAAGATGGAAAGGGATGAATCCAGGGTGCCAGAATATTGTCCTTCTCTTTCCTTTCACACATAGATTTCTGGGTTGTTTGATACCTTTTTGAGGTATATTCTTTTTCCCTCCAGGTTATCTTCAGTTTTAATTTTAATAATTTCACCAAAATAGAAACATAACAGGAAATAGAAAGGGGATATTAGTAAGCAGGAATGTGTTCTGATAACTCCAATATTTTGGTTGAGCAACAACTGGGTGGGTACTAGTTATTAAGATAAAGAAGACAGCTTTTTTACGGGGACCCCACATATACTATGGATACAGTATATGGAGAAATCAAGAGTTCTGTTTTAGCCATAAGTGTGAGATGTCTATCAGATATTAAAGAGCTGTGTGAAAATATCAAGTAGGCAGTTGGATCAAGGACTTGATTCTCAGTGCAGATATCAGGACCGAAGGTAGACATTTGAGAATCATTGGTATGTAGATGGCATTTAAAGCCTCAGGAATGGATGTGATCATGCAGGGAGAAGGTGTAGAGGAAGAAGAAAACAGGGCTTATGTCTGGCCTCCAGCATTGAGAGATCAAGCAGAATAATAGAAAAGAGAGAGAACTCAGCCAGACAAAAGACAACCTAGAACCTGGCATGTAATGGTAGGTACTATCCTTACTACTGCCACTGTTTTAAAATAGAGCTAAACTACATAAAATCTCTAATTTCACTTTGCCTTGTAGACATTATCTTTCATTATTCAGTGCCAGAATTTCATGCATGTTCTTTAATTTTCTTATTTACCTTCACAGTTGAAGGCACAGGCAACTGGCTTCAGTCCAGTGAGCTTCCAACTGAGCCCAAAGATTCACTCTTTCCAGCACACCTAGTGGTTTGCAACTTTGTACCAATTATATTAACTTTATGAGAATTGTGCTTCCAATCTAATTACCTAATTCAAACTAGTATTTGCACTTTCATTTTTACATTGTCCACTCATCTTATAAACCAATAAAGACAAAATGCAATGAAGTATTCACATAATTGCACAAATTGCAATATAAAGATGGTGACTACCAAAATGGAATGGGCTGTGAGCAGGCAGTGCCATGGTGTGATAGATTTACATGTTTATTAATAAAGTAAGGTAGGAAAATGTGTATATAAGGGCAGTTTTGAGGGGGTATATGTATCATCTACAGATGCCTTTTTTTCCCAAAAGTCAAATATATACAAGAAAAGACCTAGTTGTATTTTTTCACTGCCAAGTGGACCATCATCTCTTTCATATATCTTTCCAGCTCCTTTTTTCACAGAAGCCACAGATTAAGAAATATGGACTCCTTTTGTAGTACTGGGGCTTGATTCAGTAATCAATAGCTCAAAATATCATTTAGTTGAATAGTCATCTTTCTTAATAAGGAGTTAGAGATTAACAAAAGATATCACAGATGGTAAGCAACAGACTTGAAGGGAGTTATGCCAGCCACCAATTACTAAGACATATTTGGGGAGCATTGGTACTTGTCTTAACCCACAAACAAGAACTTTCATTGCTTCAGGCTTCCTTCCATTTCTACAACATTTGAGGCATGGTTTAAAACCAAATACTTTAGCAATTGGCTTGGCTTTCCAAGTATCAGGCCAATTTTAATTCTAAAAAAAGAACTGTTCTTATTCCACAAGAGATTAAAGAATTTAATTTCTCTAAGAACTCAATTCCTTCAACCTTGATTTACCTGCCAAATATATGTATACATATTTCCCCAGGCAGCAGCTGCTTACTGATGTATTGTTACAATCAGTGTGGACTTTCTTTTAGATTCTTGTAATACTCACATTGGCGAAAGAAGCCCTCAAGTAGAATGTGATCCATTTATGAAGGCTTATTTAATTTTATATATTTGGCTAGATTTAGTAGTGTTTATTTATAGATAGCGGGTATGAGGTGATGATAACTTGGTGCTTCAAAAACTTTTAAGGGGAAGTTTTTAAGATATGCATCAAAAAGCACAGTACTGAAGTGTACATTCATGAATCTACTCCCTGTTTAAGAGTGAGAACTTTATCAATGCTATTGAAATTTCCTGTGTGTACTTTTTCATCTCATGCCCTGCCACCCGGAACATGGTAGCCACTTCCTGAATGTCATGTTTCTCATTTCCTTGATTTTTCTTTTTAAATGTGAAAAATGTGTATTTCTAAGCATTATGTTTTTCAGCACTGCTTTTTTGAGCATTATATAAAATGACATCAAATTGAATGTAATCTTTCCAAAGTGTCTTTTCTACTCAGTTTTATGCTTCTAAGATTTGTTCATGTTGTAAGAGTGTAAGAGCCTTGTGGCTCTTCTTTCTAGCAAACACTAAAACTGTCCGATTTCCTCATTAAAAAAATTAAGTACAAACTGATGACTCGTGGCTCTTAATTTTTATTCTCTCATTTACTTACACTAGGGCATATTTTAAAAAAATGTGTGGACCATTTATATTTACTTCTGGGAAATGCCTGTTTTGCTTTTGTGTGTGTTTTTGTAAATATTGGATTTTTGCCTTTAATTTGCTGTTGTTTAAATATGTTAATTATTTGCCATTTATGGGTACTGTAATGTCTTCTCCCATTTGTGGCTTTTCACTTTCTTTATGACATCTTTTGGTGACTAGAAATTCTTAATCTTACTATAGCTGAATTTATCTATCTTTTATGGTTAGAGCTATTTTGTATCTTTCTGTAAAGATTTTGTAAGAAATTCTTTTTGTTTATTGATACCATAAAGACATTTCTATTCTAAAAATGTTACAATATTGCCTTTCACATTTAAGTCTTTTACATTCAGAATTGATTTTTTTCCTCTGCGATATGAAGTATACGAAATTTGGTTCACATTTTTTTCTTTCTTTATGGAAATCTATTATACTCATCTGTCATGCTACTGGGGAGGCTGAGGTGGGTGGATCACTTGAGCCCAGGAGTTTGAGACTGCAGTGAGCTGTGCTTGAGTCACTGTACTCTAGCCTGGGTGAAAGAGTGAGGCTCTGTTTAGAAAAAAAAGAATTAGGTTTACCCTTGATTTAGCGTCAGGAAAACATAAATGTCATAAAATAAATTGGAAGTATACCCCCTTCTATGAAGTCAGCTTAATACATTGAAAGCGTACCTGAAATTCACAACCAGTTGGTTAATTTTAATCAGATTCAAACAAAGCCTACATATTCGTTATAATTACTCTAGTTGTTAAGCTTCTTTTTTTAAAAAATTTTTTATTTTAGGTTCAGGGATATATGTGAAGGTTTGTTACATAAGTAAACTTATGTCACAGGGGTTTGTTGTACAGATTCTTTTGTCACCCAGGTAGTAAGACTAATACCCAATAGTTATTATTTTCTGATTCTCTCCCTTCTCCCACCCTCCAACTT
>PVKP010020568.1:0-40558 GCA_004027715.1 Plecturocebus donacophilus
TCCCCTAAATGAGCTTCCCTCTACCTTTGGGACACAAAGCACGGGCATGTCATCTACATCCAATCAGGGACCGAGCTGACTTAATTTGAGTTAGTTTTTACAGGTTTATTTTCTCTGGTTCTCTTCTACCCTTAGTCTGTAGCTCTCTGGGTGGTTTTACAAAGACCCCTTTTTAGTGGATTCTGAAGCATAATTTTTGTCTTCTTGGCACTATGAAATGGTAAAAGTCTTTCAGTGGTGAAAGACGCCCCTCTGACTTCCACGAGCATCCTGTCTACTTTTAAACTTTGCATTTAAGAATTTGGCAAATGTCAGAGGGACAAAACTAGTCATTGGTCTTAATTTTATATGCCTCTCTTTTCACCAGGATCTTGCCTTCACCCCATATTCTGGCTGTCTTCTTGTTACCAGAAGAGGTCCCATTCAGACCCCAAGAGAGAGTTCTTGGACCTTGCAAGAAATAATTCGGGGTAAGTCCATTCAGTAATTTTATCAGAGCCATTTGAACCAGAGCAACTCCACCTTAAATAGAAGCTGGGTAAAATGCGGCTGACACCTACTGGGCTGCACTCCCAGGCAGTTAAGGCATTCTAAGACATAGGATGAGATAGGAGGTCAGCACAAGGTACAGGTCATAAAGACCTTGCTAATAAAATAGGTTGCAGTGAAGAAGCTGTCCAAAACCCACCAAAACAAAGATGGCTAGAAGACTGACCTCTGGTTGTCCTCACTGCTACACTCCCACCAGTTTACAAATGCCATGGCAGCAACAGGAAGTTACCCTATATGGTCTAAAAAGGGAAGGCATGACTAATTCACCCCTTGTTTAACATATCATCAAGAAATAAGCATAAATAGGGGCAACAAGCAGCACTAGGGGCTGCTCCGTATATGGAGTAGCCATCCTTTTATTTCTTTACATTCTTAATAAACTTACTTTCCCTTTACTCTAAGACCTGCCCTAGATTCTTTGTTGCATGTGATCCAAGAAACCTCTCTTGGGGTCTGGATTTCGACCCCTTTTCTGTAACAAATAGAAAGCAAATTTATTAAGAAAGTTAAGAAACAAAAACTGACTACTCCATAGGCAGAGCAGCAGCATGGGCTGGTGAACTAAATCTACTTATAGTTATTTCTTGATTATACAGTGAACAAGAGGTGGGGTGGGTTATTCATGAGTTTTCTGGGTAAGAGGTGGGCAATTTCAAGAACTGAGGATTCCTCCCCTTTTTAGACCATATAGGGTAACTTCCTGACATTGCCATGGCATTTGTTAACTGTCATGGCACTGGTGGGAGTGTCTTTTAGCATGCTAAAAGTAAATGGCAGAAAAGTAATCATTCCATGTAGAGTATTTAAAGAATCACTTTAGAATAAGGCTCTGGAGCTATGATGGATTAATTAGCATATAACGAGCAATGAGGACAACTAGAGGTCACTCTCATTGTCATCTTTGTTTTGGTATGTTATGGCCAGCTTCTTTACCCCATCCTGTTTTATCAGCAAGGTCTTTGTGACCTGTGTCTTGTGCAGACTTCCTTTCTCATCCTGTGACTAAGAACACCTAACCTCCTGGGACTGCAGCTCAGTAGGTCTCAGTCTTGCTTTACTCAGACCCTATTCAAGATGGAGTGCTCTGGTTCGAACACTTCCAACATTCATATCCCCAGACTTTAATGTTTGTCCCTCCAGTTCCATAAAATTGCAGAAGATTCTGCTGGCTTCTCTCTCTCGTAGCTGCAAACATCTTCCTGGCTCTCCACCAGGCTATTCAACTATTTGCTCAATATCAAGAATAGTCAAACACCCTGCGGAAAAAAAGCCATTAAAGATGTCATCTGTTTCAAGGTTTTCTTCTCTCTGAGCTCTTGTACCCTCAAATTTTAGTTGCTTCAGTAGCTCTCTGATGCTTTCAAGCATGTTTTTTTGTATCCTATCCAACTTTTAAATTGTTTTCAGTAGGAGTATCTGCCTTCTGCAGCCTCTTCCATCATAGCTCCAGAACCTTATTCTAAAGTAATTCTTCAAATACTCTACATGGGATGATGACTTTTCTGCCATTTACCATTTTCACTGAAAAATATACTTATTATTTATTTTGTTACATATTTAACAACCATATATATACAATTATATAGATAGATCATAGATCATAATGTATTTGTCCAATATCTTATCAATGAACTACTTTTTTAAACATTTTATGAAAATGTTCAACATGGAGAAAAACAGATAAGTACGATAAATGCCCATGTATTCATCATTTAGATTGAATACAGTTAGAATTTTGGTCATATTTCTCTTCTCCCTGAATTCTTCAGCATGCAACTCCTAAAAATAAGGATATTTTCCCTTCATTATCACAATACATTGGACAATTCTGTCTAGTGTTTTGATGATTTTAAAAATGCTTTAAAGAATATCCATGAACTTATATTCTGGATAATTTATGCTTGTATGTCCACAGTATATATCCTAAGTAAGGAGGTTGCTGGTTCAAAGTGTAGGTGCATTTACAGTTTTGATAAATAACTGGCAAATTGTTCTTCAGATAAGTTGCACCAATTTACACTCCCAACAAACAATGTATGGGAGCTCCTTTGAAGAGGAGAGCTTTTGATGTTTCTCTTTGGGTGTCTCATCTGGTGATCTTGGCATCCTGTGATATACCAAGTGTGTCAATTAGCACTTGAAAGTCACCATCTGTATCAAAGGCACTCAGGTCTTCTTAAATCCAGGAATAATATTCAAAACCTTAAGTGTCCTCTGAAAGAAGGCAAACACCAAGAAGACATGAATTCTAAAATTTCAACTCTGATTGTCTGATTATACCCAGATCATAAAAAGATCCAGGAAATTGTTCCTACATGAAAGAGATTTCAGTTTCACAGAAGTATTATCAAAAGGGAAACAAAAGGAAAGCGGAACAGAGAGCCAACCAAATTTGTTTGGTGAGTTTTTTAAGGAGCTCATTCCAGCGCTGTTTTAATCCTCTTTACATTTCCCTCTCATAGAGAACCAAATTAAATGTTTCATTTCACAAAGACAAGAAAAAATTATGATAATCCTGAAAATATTTATTTTAGATGAAAACAATGATTAATAAAGCTTAATTCAGATAAAATTAATTGATCCTCTGTTATGTTAAACAAACTGTTTTAAACACTGCTGAGCATGAAAACTGAAGTGAAACAACCTTTTCATGAAGTAGTTAAAGCCATTTAAGTGTTGCCAGAAGGCTGACAGAGAGAATCAGTGGAGTAGGCATGCCTTCTGAATATGACTAGTTGTGTGATGAATAATTAATTTCAGCAGGATCTTTGTATTATTTTTCAGTTTTATGCAATGTTTTCAACCATCATTGAACATGATGCTCTCAACTTTATAACATTAGCAACTAACATTTGTAAAGAATCTACAAAATTGCCAAAGGGTTTGAATATTTGTTTTCAATTTAATCCTCTGGTTATGCAGATATGCAAACAAAGGCTCGTAAAAAAAATACATTTAAAGATACTAATTTAAAAATAGCTAGGAATTTTTAAAGCTGAAATTAAACCCAAAATATGCCATTTAAATTTAAATATTATCTAATTTAAATATTAATGAAAGCCTGTAATAGAAAATACAAGAAATCACAGACGTAATGGCTACATTTATTTTTAAGAGACAGTGAATATTAAATGTTTTTTATATACACATATATCTAAATATCTACAATGGTCTTATGGCAAAATAATATTCTTTTTTTTTTAAGTGTAGAAATAAAGCAGACCAGAAAAATATAACTCTCAAGTATGTCACTACCCAGAAATAATCAGTGTTCACATATTGTCAAATAGCTTTCCAGGCTTGTTTGTGTATATTGATGGGGTTCAAGACACACTACCTAGAAGGATAGCACCTTGACATTTGAGAAAACAGCAGAAGCAGGAAGGTCTCTCTGACCTTCTCCTAACTTTTTCCCCTGAAGCAGGCCGTCAAATAATTCACTGGCCTTCCTCTAACATAGTTCATAAGACCCTCATTCCAGGGAAGTCCTGTCTATACCCCGAGGATAGGAAGGTCGCACAGGCACACAGGAAAGAATCTGAACAAACAGGCCTTGCTAAGTTTCCTCTCCCCAGTTTATGACCATTTACATCATAGTCTTTTGTCCTCCAATTATACTTCTGTACAACTGTTCACAAAAATACAGTTTTTCCTGTTTGGGGCGTCTTTGTTTCTCTTTTCCTTTTGTCTTTTTTTGAAACAGGGTCTCACTCTGTCAGCTAGGCTAGAGTGCAGTGGTGCAATCACAACTGACGGCAGCCTCAACCTCCCAGGCTGCTGGGAGGACAGGCACACACCACCGTACCCAGCTAATTGTTTGTACTTTTTGTAGAGATGGGATTTCACCATGTTGCCCAGGCTGGTCTTAAACTCCTGGGCTCAAGAAATCCTCCTGCCCCAGCTTCTGGAAGTCCTGTGATGACAGGCATGAGCCTCTGTGCTCATCCACTTCATTTCTGAAGACTCCTGTGTCGCATCAAACTGGTATAACATCACTTTCTGTGCTTTTTTTCTTGTTATCTGTTTTTTTTCACAGCTCTTCCAGTCTTGAAAGAAAAGAAACGTTTTCTCTCCTATGATAGGTATACATGAATTTCACGGTGCCATGGTTCAAATGGGTCCCCCAAAGTTTTTGTGTTAGAAACTTAATTCTCAATGCAATAGTGCTGAGAGGGGGACTTTTAAGAAGTGATTAAGTCATGAAAGCTCTGCCCTTATGAATGAATTAATGCCACTATTGTGGGAATTCGTTATCACAGGAGTGGGTTCTTGATAAAAGCAAGTTGGGTCTGTTCTTGCTCACTCTCTCTTTCTCTCTGTGTCACCCTTTGTCATCCTTTTGCCTTCTGCCATGAAATGATGCAGCAAGAAGGTCCTCACCAGATACTACAGCTTGATGTTGAAATGTCCAGCCTCCAGAACGGTGAGAAACACATTTTCCTTTTTATGTATTACCCAATCCCTGGTATTCTGTTATAGCAGCACAAAAAGGACTAAGACACAGGGTGACTAAATGTTCACTGTTGTAGCTTAATATTTTTATTTAGGTGTATACTGAGCATGTTTTTCATGTCAATAAATATTTCCTGCTTATATTTACTATGACAGGTTTTTCATCATTATAAAATAACAAAGAACTTAAGAATTCTAGCAGTTTGGGTCAGGTGCCATGGCTAACAATTGTAATTCCAGCACTTTGGGAGCCCAAGGCAGACGGATTACTTGAGCCTGGCAGTTTGAGACCAGTGTGGGCATCATGGCAAAACCCTCTCTCTAGGAAAAATACTTTCTTTTTAAAATAGTAATAAATAAATACCTATAAAAAAAGAATTCAAGCAGTTTAAAGAATCAGTAACCCTCATCAACAATTATATATTCTCAGAGATATACAGAAATATATATATTTCTTTTTCATATCAATGCAAGCATACAATATGCACTGTTCTGTATTTTCCTTTGTTCACTTAATAATGTATTACTGAAAATTTTTATTTCACTATCCACATAGAGTATGCCATTGGATGGATACATTATAATTACTAGAATTCTGCTGATAAAAACTAATTTTAGTCGCTTTTTCAGTATTACAAATATATAAATATTCTTGTAATAAATATAACCACTAGGAGCAGTAGTAATCATCATAATATTGTTGTTGATGTTATTATTATTATTTCTATGTTCCAGGTACTGCTCTGATTTACATGTGTGTGTATATATATATATATATTGAGATGGAGTCTGGCTCTGTCCCCGAGGCTGGAGTGCAATGGCACGATCTCAGCTCATTGCAACCTCCACCTCCTGGGGTTCAAGCAATACTCCTGCATTAGTCTCCCAAGTAGCTGGGATTACAGGCAGGTGCCATCATGCCTGGCTAATTTCTGTGTTTTTAGTAAAGACACGGTTTTGTCATGTTGACCAGGCTGGTCTCAAACTTCTGGCCTCATGTGATCCTCCTGCCTTAGCTTCCCAAAGTCCTGAGATTACGGGCATGAGCCACCATACCCAGCCACATGTCAACAATTTAATCTTCATATCAACTTTATGAAGCAGTCACTGTTATTATCTCAGTTTTACCCAAATGAGGAAAATGAGGCACATAGAAGTTAAATAAATTACCCAAATTACACAGACAATACTTATATATTTCCACATGTTAATAAATACATAGGATAATTTCTAAGATATGTGAGTCAAATAGAATATACATCTTAAATTTTGATTGATATGGTCAAATTGTCCTTTAGATGAGGCTATATTAATTATATGCTCCCTTCAAAAGAATATGAAATTTCTAGTATTCTTCCATTCACCAGTGTTGGGCATTGTAAAACTTGGTAATATGTGACAGTATAATAAGTGAACAAATCAAATTATTGTTTTGTTTATAGTACTTTCATTGTGAATAATTCTAGCATTTTTAATTTAATTTTTAGTTATTGATCCTTTCTCTGTGAACTGTCTATACTATAAATGTTCTTTGCTATTGAGTTGTGAACTTGTAGGATTATCTAATATGCCAAAGAAACTAACCCTTTGACTATTACGTATTTTGCAAATATGTTTTCCCAGCTTTGCTTTTTACTTCTGTTACAAGATTTTTGCAGCTACCCTTTTGAGGTGCTAAATTTAATTTTTATGTACAGTACACAGCCTATAAAAAAATAAAATACATTTCGCTTTTCTTTATTTCTTCCCTGGCATCTGTCTTTATGCCTACCAAACTTTATCTCTCTGTGTGTCTTGTCCTCTGCCCCTCTTTCCCTGACTCCTTCCTTTCTTTGTTTTCTTTTTCTCTATTTGACCTCAGTAGAAATAGTTGAGTTAATCACACTGCTTAGATTAAGGAATACTATTATCACATTCTCATGTTATGCCCCAAATTGTTGCATTTTATCGTACCCTCCCATTCCAGTTCCCACAGCCTTTCCTCCCCTGTAGGGTCCCACAAAAGGAAGACGCTGGATGCATGACCTTGGTAAAGCCTCATTTGGAGGGAAATTCGATGATTTCTGTTTATCAATCTAATTGTAATCTCTCTTTATATAAATGTACATATCAATATAATGATTTTGTCATTTTATCTTTTTTTATAGTTTAAACCATTTCTACTATCAAATAAGCTTCTCCAGATTTCATAGAAGACAGAAAAAAATTTAAAAATTAAAAATTACTTTTCATATTGGGGTTACAGAAAAATATTTAAAGTATGAGGATAGTAATTTATACTTGATTACAAAATAAAAATACAGTGTATTGAGATAAATTAACATCTTATAATTCACCCTTTGTTATTTTAAATACAACATTTTAATTTACATAAATGACATTGTGCTAAAGGCCTTTTTCTGTTTATTAATAGCTTCACACAACATTTTGTTTTAAAATCTGTCCATATGGCTTTGTATCCTTGCATCACATTTTTATTATTCATTTTAATGAATGTGGGCACCTCTGTTGCTCATCTCAAACTGTGTCATGATAAGCATTCTCACCCTTGTCTTTCTATGACCTGAGTCAGTGGGAGCTTGGCTCATATGGAATACTCAATCCTCATTTCTCTAAGTGCCTGCCAGATTGCTCTCTAGAAAGACAGTATCAATTTACACTTTCAATAGCTGTAACATATTTTTTCTCTATATCTTGGTCGACACCAGAAATTATTCAACATTACAATCTTTGCCAATATTGGGTGTAAAATTAGATCTATTTTTTTTGAATTACATTTATCTGCTTATAATTAAGAATGAAAATCTCTGCAATTTTTATTAACTATTCAAGTTCCTCATCTTTTCAAAGTCTAATAGTTATAGTAGTTGGTAGTTGATGATGAGGTGACTAGCAACTCACTCAAGTTAAATATCTCAGGGTAAGCTTCTGAATTCAAGTTATGCCTTCTCAAGTATATTTAAATTAGCAGCTTATTATCTGTCTGTCTTCCTAGCTAGAGCTGATATTCAGTCAGATACACTAATCTAGCTGTATGGGTTTTTCACCTCACTGTTTGTTCACTCTGATTGATCAGATACTACTTTTAATTATGCAATAACTATATTAGATAATAGCCTTGTTTCTAGCATAATTATCCTTGCATAATTATCCTTGTTTCTAGCATTTAAAATTAAACAAAAGTCTTCTTAAACCTTCCTCCTATTTCCCATAAAAACATTTTAATAGTAATATAACAAAATTATCTTAAACATTTGCAGCTATGCCTATAAATTTGAAAATCAGAAAGGCAGAGAAATGGGATTTGTGAGGAAGTGGATTTGAAAGCTACAAAATAATTGCTCCTAAAATTAATAAGTGGCACTGCAAAATAGTTCAAACATTTGAAAAGAATTATAAAAATTCAAGTGATGGTTTATTTGATCCTGCAGTTGGACTCCTAATTGGCTACCTGAAATAATTCCAAAGAAGAAAACTAGGCTTTACCCAAAGATATTCACTGTGTCCTGTCTATCTGGAGGGAAGAAAGTTATATTTAAAAAGAAGGTTAATTTGATACTAGCTAAAACTACATGTACCTGAGTGAAACTCAAACATGGAATTTGTTATTTTATTTTTAATTTTAATTTTATGTTACTATTTTTGTTATTTTAATGGTAACTTAAGATTGAAAAAAGGTAATTATTAAAAAGACATAATGTTTACTTCTTAAGACAATAAATTTAAAACTATCTTAATGCTATGAAGCAAGTCTTAAGAGATAAATAGGGGATAAATAGATGGAGCATGCTTGAACAAGGTGGAGGTGAAGGATGAGAGAAATGGTAGAGATCAGAGCCTCTAACATGAAAATTCAGATTTTTAAGAAGAGCAATTTTGGTTTTATATATTAGTTGGATCTTCAAGAACAACTGATCTAAAATGAAATGTGTTTTGAGCATTCTATTAAGAATCAGCACAGTGTCAAGAAATTCTATGTGCATCCATAATTGTAAGACTCAAATTAAAATATTGACCCAACTTTGCTCCCTCGGCATCTGCTTGCTTGTTAAGCCTTATTTTCTCTAAGATTGCTGAGCTGTGATAAAGAGGAAGCATTTTACAAAAACAGGTAAAGATTTCTCTTTTAGCATGAGTGACCCCCATCCATCTTTTGAGTGAATTCTCAGTTTGTGTGAGAACATAACCCTGCTCTTACATAAATCCATATCTGAATGATGAAAGATAATGGATTAACTCTGTTCAGGTTTCATGATTGGAATAGCATGCTTATTTGTTTAAATAGGAACCCTGAATGCCAACTAAAAATGTTGATGTGTTTATATATTGCAACTATATATCTTCCATGAAGAGAGTTCAATAGCTGCCGGACTAGAACTATGAAGATGGAAATGGTATTATCTGTATACTGAAGATTCCGAAATACTAATTCCCAAGTTAAAACCCTCTATCCCTGGAACTCAACTCATACAAATCAATTACCAACTGGGCCATTTCTATCCAGGTATCTTAAAAACACCTGAAAATAATTGCATTCTATGCTGAATACATCACTTTACTGTGCAAATATGGTACTCTCTAAAATCTCTGTCCCACTGAGTGACACCACTGTCTCTACCTTGCCTCCCAAGCCAAGTGATTCTTGGTTTCTCACTGACCCTCACTTCCCACTTCTCACCAAATCCTGTTATGTCATCTATGTATCAGTAAAATCTATCCACTTCTCAGCACCTCTTTTAATGAGACTTACCATACTTGGTAATAATTGAATTTGTATTTATGAATTTGCTTAAACCACTAAATAATAAGTCCTTTGTAGCTTTTGTTTTGCTTATAATTGTGTTCCCAGAATCTAGGCCAATGTCTAGAGTATAGTAAGCATCACATAAACATTTTAAAATTACTAAAACTTTCAAGTGATAAAACTTGAAAATAAAAATGCATAGAAGATAAAATTCTGATAAAAGGTGAAACATTTTCAAAGACTGAAAATACAGACGAATATAAACAGAGTCCATTGTTTTCATCTGACCTTTTAAATAAAATATGTATTCACTTCTTTTTGTGCTGAAAACTTTGTTGTATAGGCCTGTAAAACATGTTTCTTTATAACAACTTTATAAGTTCCTTACACATCAAGTTCTAAAAATTGGAAAAGATCAGGTACCTCATAAATAACAGTATCTCCAATATTATCATACTTGTTTTTCACTAAACCCTTGGGAAATAATTGGGGATTTTAAAAATATTATTATTTTACAAATAAAAAATAAAGACTTAGAGAAAATAAAAATCACCTGCAAGTTTCCTTGATTTTTATTCAAAGTTACTAATATTATGACATTTATAAAACAGATTGTCAAAGGGCTGGCTAATTCGAGCCAAACCTACCTAGAAGATGATGGAGAGAGAAAAATACTTCTTGTTTCATTTTAAGAAAGAAACCATGAGTCATAACCAAATGGCATTTTCCAAACTACACCTCTAGATGATTTACCTGATAACACACCCAGTATATTTTTCTTATTGTATTAAAAGTTGTTATTAGAATTGACTTCTTAGTTTTAAAGTTAAATGTAAACTTTCAGTGCTGCAAAAGAAGTAACACTCGAATATAAATTTCCTCAGCAAGGCAATTTACTTCTAGGAAAGTGGGTGGCTCACAGATGGAACAATGGTGAGCACACACCTGACCAAGGGAGGGGAAGGGGTTCTTATTCCTGATAGAGGTTGTCCCTACTGCTGTGCCATTCCCCTTTTGGCTACGGTTAGACTGCACAGTTTAGGCTAATTCCAATTGTCTATTTTAAAGAGAGCAAAGGTAGGAGCCAGAGTGGTGGGGTAGGTAGTTTGGCAGAAAGGACAATTACAGGATAGGTCAGAGCAAATAACCAGGGGTCAAGGCAGGTGACCAGAGTAGGTAACAAGAGCAGGTGACCAGGATGAGTCAGGATGGAGCAGGGGACCAGGGGAACAGATGTGAACTACTGATTAGAACTGGTGGAAGAGGTTGTTTACTGAAACTACAAGGAAGTTAAACTTTTAAATGGAGGACAAAGAGCTGAACATACTGACATACCAATTCTTTGAAGAGAAACTCGGAGTTCACTATGTCTAACAAAGTGATAAGTTAAAATAACAAATTAAATGGCCATATCTGAATTTTTGCATTACTCCACATAGCACAAAATCATATGAGGGTATGTTATTTTGGATGAAAAAATTCTATACAAAGAAAGAGTAGAATTTTCATTGTTTTTTGTTGTTCTTTTTTCTTTTTAATGGCAGCTAAAGATGTACATATTACTGTTAAATTGCAGTCCTTTTTTTAAGGATATTTTCTTGAACTATTTAGAACATACAAGCCTGGTACTGTTAATCAAACAAAATATTTATAAAATAAGTTTTCTTTAAATTCTGGATTCATCATGGCTTTTTAATACCAATTGTAATATTTACAATATCCACCAAAACTTAAAATTTTGCCAATACTTGAATTCTACCAGTGTTTCTTTAATAAGCCTTATATGCAAAATTTGAAATTTTGACATTGGCACTCAAAATCTACTAGAATGTATGTTTAAACTGTTTCAAACTTTACATTAAAACATAATTTCCTTGGATAACAAACTATGTAAGCCTAAGTAGGTTTTACATTTTATCAGTGCTTTATATTAGTTTGTTTTTCACTGTGCATTCCTCATTTTACATTTATTTAACCTGATTGTTTTTTTTATTACAAAGTAGTTTTTACTATTTGCTTCTTTTTTCACTTTAATACCTTTTCAAATTGGCATGTCCTTAAAGTATTTTTCTTCCTAATTAAAAACCTGTGTGTATCTATGTGTGTGGATATATATATATATTTTTAATCACATTAACTTTACCAGGTAAAACCAATCCATACTGTTATTAAACCAATTTTTAAAATTGCCATTACATTTAAAGTGTAACATTTCAAGATAAAGACCCATAAGATACTTTAGTGTATTCTAGACTACTAAAAGAAAAACACTTACCAAAAAAAAGAAAAAAAAGATTTTTTAAGTTTTAATGCTGTCTAAAAAGCAAGAGAAATGATAATTAGTAGTAAGTTAAGAGATAGAAGAAGCTCAAAAAGTATATGTAAGAAGAGAGAGAGTGAATAAGATAAAAAAAGGAGAGACCCTATGAGTCTGGCAATAAAAGATTTAGACACAAACAGAAAGAGTAGAGAGAGAAACAGAGGGAGAGTATGAGTAAGAAAGAGACAAAGAGAGATTAGAGAAAGACAAAAGGTAAGACCAGGGAGAGAGAAAAAGTAGGAGAAAGAGAGAGAAATATTTTTAAAAGTTATAGGCATAAGAATGCACTTTTGGTAAGGAAGGTTATTTTAAAAGGCAGAAAGTTTGAGCATGTCACTGAAGGTCTGTGTAGGTCATGAAAGATTCATAAAGAATAAATTTATAAAAGAAGTTTTGTGTGTAATGAAGTTGGCTATAGGTTAGAATAAAATCATAAGACTTTCTGAAGATTGAGCTTACATATATACTTATACATATATATATACACACTAATACAGTATATTCTATACATACACCATATATTTATATGTAAAATTTTTAAAAAGGTTTTAATTTTAATTATAAAATCAGCCATCTTCTAAACTACAGTTTTAATTTCTGCCATATTTCCTTCTAAGGTTCATTTAATTTTCCCTAAATTCAAGTTAAAGAACCTATCTTTTTCATTTTAAATACTCATTTTATTCACACCTTATTTGCAGATCATACATCACGGCCTTCAGCTCTTTCTCTCCTTAAGAAGGTACATCTTTTTGTTTCGCCTGGGTAATAACTCTTAACTTTTTCATTAGCTCCTGTAATTTTTTCTCTTTTCTCTGGTTCTAATTCTTGCTGTTGTGAGCTGATACTAAAATGTTCTGTAAAAAGCCTTAAAAAGCAATGTTTTCCCTCCAGTATAACTTAATTCTAAATTCTTAGCTTGTTGTTTAAAGTGTTCCACACAATCAAGAAATTTTAATAATTTTCCCAAAAGCCATGTGTGTATTCTGCCATGCATGTATTCAAGCTACTAGCTCTCCTATTTACATTCCTCTATAATAAGGCATACACTGATAACCTTAGAAATTACTACTGTCCCTGTCCCTGGACACCAGAAAAGCCTTTCTTTTGAAAGTCAAGGAAATAACCTTGCAGACATAATAGCCAAACAAGCTGCCCTTTCCTCTGAAATGCCTATATTTCACTTAACTCCTCACCTTCCTTCCCCTACTGCAATCTCCATTTTCTCTTCCATTGAAAAAGAAAAGTTAATAAAGATAGGAGCCACAGAAGACGCACAAAGAAAATGGCTGTTAGACCAAAGAGAAATGTTATCCAAGCCCCTTATGCAGGAGACCTTGTCTCAGCTACATCAGGGAACACACTGGAGACGCCAAGCCATGTGTGATGCAGTTCTCAGGGTCTATGCATGTGTAAGAATTTATACCCTAGCCAAACAAGTTACAGATAGTTGCTTAACATGTATGAAGACTAATAAACAGATTCTAAGAAAACTGCCCCTTGGAGGAAGGGATCCAAGACTAAGACCATTTCGAAGTGTTCAAATTTATTATGCTGAAATGTCCCAATTGGTCATTTAAAATATTATTAGTAATAATAGACCACTTTACTCACTGGATAGAGGCTATTTCACTCTCAAGTGCAACCACCAGAAATGTAGTTAAGGCATGAATTGAAAATATTGTCCCCAGATTTAGACTAATAGAAAACATTGATTCAGACACTGGAACCCATTTCACTGCACAAGTCATTAAAATGTTAGCTCAGGTACTAGACATAAAATGGTAATACCATATCCCTTGGCATCCATCTTCCTCAAGAAGAGGAGAAAGGATGAAAGAGACTCTAAAAAGCCACTTAATTAAATTAGTTCTAGAAACTCGATTGCCATGGACTGAATGTCTTCCTATTGCCTTGTTAAAAATCCAGACTGTCCCTCAGAGAGATATTGGCCTTTCCCCTTTCCCCTTATGAGATACTCTATGGATTGCCCTATTTACACTCCACTGCTGACATTCCTATATTTGAAACAAACGATCAGTTCCTCAAAAATTATTTACTTGGTCTATCCTCTACTCTCTCTTCCCTTAAGACTAAAGGTCTCCTGGCACAGACGCTTGCCCCTAGAGTTTCCAGCATGTCAGCATCAGCTTGGAGATCATAACCTCATCAAAGGATGGAAGGAAGGGAAACTTGAACCAGCTTGGAAAGGACCCTACATGGTGCTTCTAAGTACTGAGACTGCAGTCTGAACAGAAGAAAGAGGATGGACTCATCACACCTGTGTCAAAAAGGCACCACCACCTCCAGAATCATAGACCATCACTCCAGGGCTCACCCCCACCAAATTAACTCTAAAAAGGGCTTAATAATCACTTGTTTCTTTTCTTTTTTACCAACAACAGGTCATCTTGTCATCAATCTGACTCAGGCTAACCATCCTTTAACCCTTCAGTTTGACACTTGTTCAGTCATCCTGTGCAGAAATGAGCAAGCACAAAGGAAGCCACTGTACCCTGTGCCCAAGGATTAATACAAAGTCTTATTGAAACAGCACTTACCAAAACCTCCCTCAGTTCTCCTCCTTCTCCTTATTCAAATGAGCTTTTCTTTTTAAAAGATCAAATAGAACAACAGAGCCAAATTATGTTAAAAAGGTTTGAAGAAGTACTACAAAAATTAAAAGGGGAGAGTTGTTAAACACAGTAAGAGTTCTTCAAAGGTTTAGGTTGCTTAAGTTTCCTTGTCCTTTGTTCCCTGCTTCCAAGGCCAGACTTCCTTACTCTCTGTGTTCCCTTGGCCCTGGTAAATAACATTCTTGCCTGTCCTTATCTATAGAGCCCACGTTTCACATCTACTACTCACTCTGTGAATTACCCCTCCCATTGCAACGGCTTCTCCTGCTGAAGCTATCTTCCTGCCTTCCCACCGGTGTAACCGCATTCCTGCACCTTTCAAGTTAGCCAACCAGGTTCAGCTTAGATTGTGCAGTCCAACTCCAGCCAATGGAGATACAACACAGTAAAAGGGACAAGCTGCATTCAGAGATAATAAAAACCCGTGCTCTCCTTTGTTCTGTGTGTGTGCTCTGCTCCATCTGTGAGATGCACCCTTCTATAGAAGTAAAAATTGTGTTACTGAGAAAATTTACGTTTGAGTGCTATTTCTTTTGCAGCCCTGAAAATTTTGCTTCTAACAGTTGAATTAGGAAAAAGCTGAAGTTTCAAAGAAGTGGTGGAAGAATTGTCACAATTTACTTGCAGAAGAGTTTCTTCTGTGTGAACATATTGACTAAATTCAAAAACAGGTATTCTGTGGTTTTCTATAAATTGAGCATTGAAATGAAAACATTATGCTTTTATATATAATGGTTTCCTTAAGGCACAAATTTGCTCTTTGGCAAAATTTGTAAAGGGTTATAAAAGGTTTTTGCTTCTTTAAAATTTCTGAGTCATCAGTTTGGCAAAATAAAAAAGTTATGATAATCTGGAATTCTATTTCATGGTAAAAAGGGTTTTAAACCACAAACATTTAACAGCCCTCCCAAAATCAAACTTCAGTTTCAAAATTGTCTTCTCTGGCATCTGGTTTTTCGAGTACTTCAAAGGACCCTTGAAGTGTTCAGAAAAGAGAGGTAAACAGGATTACTTGACATGTTTAGGTATACAGGATTGCTAAAATGATGCTCAATCTTCTTTAGGTTGTACCTTGGAGAATAATGCTAATTTTTCCAAAATTGTATGGGATTTCTAAAATTCTAATGTCTGCATATATGCTCTTATAATCAAGGTTGTTAAGTTACTGTAAACCACAGAGATAACCAAACTTTTTTGTGTTTCTAACTGTAACTACCCTGGACATTTTGATATTCACAGACAATTGTTGTTTTGTTTTAATCCTTTTCAAAGATTGTTTATAATGAGCCACAGAACTTTAACAGGAGCTCTCAAATACAGGTTTCTGATAACTTTAGAAATAGTAACATTGGAATATAGGAAAATGTACAGGACTCACAAAGAGCTGGAATGTTCATTAATACCAAGCAAAACAAGAGTTAACTAAATGGACTGAACTCAGAAAGCTGAGCCAAATCTTTTTGACTTCTGCTTGAAATATTACTGATCCTTGTTTTGTTTTCCAGAGTCAAAGAAACTTATTTTATTTACTGCCTTTAATAATTGAGTAAGGTATACTCTTATGAACAAAATTTGAAGCATGTTTCTTTCTCTCTTCCTGGTTCCTCTAAAATTTGGAAACTATCTGTGAGTATTCTTATGGCCATATAGTTGTTTGCATCAGCACAATAAGGATCCATATTTCTTTTGCAACAGAACACAATTGGAGAAAGTGGTTATTTTTACCAAGGCTTTGACTGGAAGGGCATGCTTCCCTTTAAGGAGTCAATCTCAAATTGCAGAGCCAATAAAAGCCCAGTGGGAAAACTGGCCTTAAAATTATTGCCTATACAGTCCCTGTACAGGATTCCTGACCTGCGATCAGTAAAGAAAGTCACTTTCTAACAGATCTAGGAGCTCCAAGTTTATCTTGGGACCTGAAGAGGAGAGAATCATCCAACTCACAGGGGTTTGAGGATACAAACCCATGGTTGGCCTCAGCTTTAAAAAATCTTATCTAAGATTCCTTGTGGAACAGACTTCCATCAAAGCCAATCCAAAAGACCTATGTAGAAATAATCATTCTTACTGCACTTTATGCAAATAATCAGGCCAAGTATAAGACTAAAGTATATTTTGCAAACAACTCAGTCCTATTAAGACTTGTTGTTGTTGCTGCTGTTGTTTTAACAAAAGGACTGGAGAGAGAAAAAATGTTTCAAAATTTATGTATTTGTCATTAAATTCTAAACTCACTAGTATTTAATTTTTCATCTACATTTTAGACTAACCCTGCTTATTCCTGTGAATCAACTAGCAATTTCCAGCTGGAGCTCAGAAAACACAAAAGGGATGAGTAATATGAAAATCTGGATCAGTATTCCCGCAAATCTTGTCAGAGGATGGAAATAAATATGATGCATGTTACTCGGACTGCTGACCCTCAATGGATGCTACTCATTGTTATCATTTTTATTAGAGGGTAGAAATGAGTCGTGTAAAATCAAAAGATATCTGAGACAGTCTCAATTAATTTAGATGCTTATTTTGGCCAAGCTTAAGGACATAACTGACACAGCCTCTGGAGGTCCTGACAACATGTGCCCCAGGTGGTAGGGCTAAGAGTTGGTCTTAGACATTTTAGGGAGACATAAGATATAAACCAGTACATATAACATGTACATTGGTTCAGTCTGGAAACACAGGATAACTGGAAGCAAACTGGAAGCAGGGGCTTCCAGGTTATAGGTGTATTCAAAGATTTATAGGTGCATTTAAAGATTTTCTGATTGGCAGTTGGTTGAAATATTATCCAAAGACTCAGAATCAATAGAAAGGAAATATCTGGGTTACAATACAGACTTGTGGAATACAAGCCTCTATCATGCAGATGAAGCCTCCAGGTAGCAGGCTTCAGAGACAATGGATTATAAATGTTTCTTATCAGACTTAAAGGGTCTGTTCTATCAGTCTTAATGTCTGTCTTGATGTTAATGGTAATCAGGCATGTCCAATTCCCCCTCTCATCATGTTCTAAACTATTTTTCCAGGTTAACTTTGGAATGTCCTTGGCCAAGAGGAGGGGTCCATTCAGATAGTTGGGGGGTTAGAATTCTATTTTTGGCTTCCATAAAATACTGGCAAACCAATTGCAACAGCTCATTAAAAAGCTTATCCATCACAATCAAGTAGGCTTCATCCCAGGGATGCAAGGCTGGTTCAACATATGCAAGTCTATAAACATAATTCACCACATAAACAGAACCAAAGACAAAAACCATATGATTACCTTAATAGATGCAGAGAAGGCCTTTGACAAAACTCAACAGCCCTTTATGCTAAAAGCTCTCAATAAACTAGGTATTGATGGAACGTATCTCAAAATAATGAAAGCTGTTTATGACAAACCCACAGCCAATATCATACTGAATGGGAAAAAACTGGAAGCATTCCCCTTGAAATCTGGCACTAGACAAGGTTGCCCTCTCTCACTACTCCTATTCAATATACTATTGGAAGTTCTAGCCAGAGCAATCAGGCAAGAAAAAGAAATAAAGGGTATTCAATTAGGAAAGAAGGAAGTCAAATTGTCTCTATTTGCAGATGACATGATTGTATATCTAGAAGATCCCATCGTCTCAGCCCAAAATCTCCTGAAACTAATAAGCAACTTCAGCAGTCTCAGGATACAAAATCAATGTGCAGAAATCACAAGCATTCCTATACACCGATAACAGACTTAAAGAGAACCAAATCATCAGCAAACTGCCATTTATAATTGCTACAAAGAGAATAAAATACCTAGGAATACAACTAACAAAGGATGTGAAGGACCTCTTCAAGGAGAACTACAAACCACTGCTCAAGGAAATAGGAGAGGACACAAACAGATGGAAAAACATTCCATGTTCATGGTTAGAAAGAATCAATATTGTGAAAATGACCATACTGCCCAAAGTAATTTATAGATTCAATGCTGTCTCCATCAAGCCACCTATGACCCTGTTTACAAAACTGGAAAAAAACACCTTAAACTTCATATGGAACCAAAAGAGAGCCCGCATAGCCAAGTCATTTCTAAGCAAAAAGAACAAAGCTGGAGGAATCACACTACCTGACTTCAAACTCTACTACAAGGCTACAGTAATCAAAACAGCATGGTATTGATACCAAAACAGAGATATAGACCAATTGAACAGAACAGAGACCTCAGAGGCTGCAGAGAAATAGTTCCTAGAAAGAGGTTTTTAAACTGGTCTGGTGGGTATTCTAGGTGCTGCCAACATCTTCTTTCTTCACCTGATTGGTTCAGCTCCTTAGGGGTCGTTTCAGCTTTTTTGGAGGTCTCAGTCGGCTCTACCTAAATAGTAGGAATAGCCTTGGTTCAGGAGATTTCTCCTCAATTGAGAAGTCTTGGCTAGATTGCTCAGATGGAGAATAGGAGCTTAGTTTGGAAGGAATACTCATGGAATTCTTGTTTAGGGTTCTTGGTTTGGGAAGCCTTCTGTCTGTCTTATCTTTGTGTGTGTGTTTGTACATGTGAAGGGGATGTCTAAAGGAATTGCTGATGTAGGTTCAGGAGGCCTAACTCAAAGAACCCTCCTTAAGTCTGTTCACATTCAATGAGATCTGAATGACTTGTTAGTGGAAGCTCAACATGCATGCTTGGGGTGACCATTTGCTCCTTCATCTTGTCCATAGTCCTGCATTCCTGGTTGGAAAAGTATCTCTCCCCTCTTTAAGCAGATCAAAGACAATAGGGACAAATGGGGGCAAGTTTGAACCCTGCTAACTTAATATTGGGTATTGAGCAAGGCGACTAGCGTCTGTTCAGTTGCAGTATTTTACATCAGCTGGAATGGAAAATGTTAATTCGGTCCCCCCACGCAGCCTGTTTGGTGACATCTTGTGAAATAGAAAGGGTTTTGCCTATGGTTCCATGAAAGAGAAAAAAGTAAGTTTCCTTTGTGACCATGGTGCAACCAGCAGGGTCAGTAGGGCCACTCAGGAAACGGAACCCAGACACCTGGCATGCTGGCAAAGGGTAAGAATTTCTTACCAGTCAGGCTTCTGGCCACTCGCTCCCTCTGGGAAAACTGGTTGAGTGAATGTTTGAAATAATCACTGTTTGTTAATGAGAAAAAGGATTTATGAGCCTAGTCTGAGGCTGTAGTGAATCTGATGTACGTTGAAATATGAATTTGTCTTTCTGTGCTATTCTGTCATAAAGAATGGTACCACAGGATAGAACATGGGCTTAGGACCCCTATAAGCCCAATGTTCAAGCCAGCACATCAGACTGGTCAATTACAAACTTTGCTATGGGTCCTGGAAACAAGAGCCAAATCCAGTCTCTCTCTTGTTTTATGTCCTTAAGAACATGACTTTGTGACCATGTCAGGGTACTCTCTCTTGGTCTCCACCAACCGGAAAGCAGGAAGTTTTGAGATCATGTCAGGACTAGGAGTCAGAGATGAGTCAGCACAGACTTCATCCCAAATGTGTCAAGCCCTTGGGTGAGTTTTGTCTTAAAAGGTCCCATCCCTACAGGGCTTTTGTCATCTCTGGCTATTTTGAGCCTATTTTTGAGAGTGAATTCTTACGGATCATGGGGATGCCTTTTCTACCCCCTTTCCGGAAATATTTTTTGCTTATATGGTAAAAAATCTGGAAAGATATCTCAAAAGGTCATCTACAATAGTGGTGTTACTTTCAGGAATAGTTGGTGAAATTGCGTATCTTATAACCTCCAGAATAATGGCTGACAATCATTTATGTCTGTGCCTTGGCAGAACTCAGGCTCCTTTTAACCCCCCAGCCTGCTGACCTCCCAATAGCTTTACAAAAGCAGTTAAGTTTTGGGCAAGGCCTATTATCATTTACACTGTAGGCTAAATATCTTCTAACATTAGCTCAGTCCAATAACCCAGGAAAAATTAAGAGAAAGGCAAGATGGGGGATGGGTTAGCTTAGCTTATTATAACAATTTTTGCAAAGGTGGTTTCAATTACACTGAGAGACTTGCACACTTTAATCTTTGTGCTTTCACAAGAAACAGTTTTATTATCATTGATTTAGTAGTAAAGGTAAAAGTTTAGCTGTGCTCCCTATACTTGTTTTTGTTGTCCTTCAAAAGCTGTTTAGTTTGGTGTGGAGTAGCAATTCTTCAGGTTTGCTTTTTTTGTTTTACATTTACAAGTTTAAACTCTTAAAATCTAGAATAAACTTCAGAATATGTATAAATTTCTTCTTACAAAGGAAAGGATTTCTCAGATAACTTGAACTGCAGACAAAAGAAAGAAAACTAAATTCAAGCAAGGATTTTTTTGTGTGTGTCAAAAATTTCTATGTGATATTTAATGTGCTTTATTTCATTATTTTACAGGCTTAAAAATCATGAGTAATCATTTACTCATTAAAAGATAATAGATAAATGCCAAAATAAAAAATAATGGTTAAATGCCAAAGGAAGTCCTTTATCAGTTGGTCTTCAGACTTTGGATGTATTTTTTGAGGGGCAGGATGGGAAGTAAGTAGAAAGATAATTTAGCTAGATGTTGTAAAGGACATTCATATTTTAGTTTCCAATGAGCTCATTGTTTTGAATTTTCTCCATTGCCATGGAATTCATGTTTAACCAGAGCAAGTAACCAGAGGTCTCACTGCAAAATAAGCCATGTGGATCAATAACAAATCTTTATTTATTCTAAAGTAAACATTATTCTTTTGTTTATCTCATTCATTGTTGTTACTTCTGTCAGAGATGTTTGAACCAGAGCAAATACATTTTGAACAGGGGCTGGATAAAGTGAGGCTAAGACATACTGAGGCAGGAAAGTAGGGTCTGGATGCAGGGAACGTAAGGCCAACCCCGCACTTCAGCTACAACAGAAAATATCCTCTCCAGAGGGTGTACATGGAGTGAATGACATTGTAGCTTTACTTCATCCTTTCTGTTTACATAGGGCATACACCAAGTAACCAATGGAATAATCTAGAGGTGATTTAAACTCCAAAAATTCTGTAATGTGGCCCTTAAGTCCCTGTGCTCAGGCCCACTCCAGCAATGTGATGTGCACTTTCATGTCGTTAAATACAGTGAGTTTCAAGTTTCTCTTCAAAGAATCAGTGTGTCAATGTGTTCAGCTATCTTATTCTTTGTTCTCCATTTTAAAGTTTAACTTCCTTGCTTTCTTCCCTTTGCCCTAGTTCCAGTAAACAACCTCCCTGCCAGTTTTAATCAGTAATTCACACCTGTTCCCCTAGTTTCCTGCACCTATTCCTCTTGCCGAAACCACAAGAGGAATAAGCGCAGGTAACCAGGGGAACAGATGTGAATTAATAATCCACATATTAGGAGGGGATGTGCAAGTGAGACGTGCGGTGAGACGTGAGTCCTGACTCATCACAATCACCTGTTCTGACCTGAGTCACCTTTAGTTACGTGTTTCATAACCATCTTTCTCACTAAAACAGCTCACCCTACTACTCTGGCTCGTACCCCTGCTCTTTTTAAAATAGCCAATCGGAATTAGCCTAGACTATGTGGTCCAACCATAGCCAATAATGGAATGACACAGCAGTAGGATGACCTGCATCATGGATAAGAATTCCTTCCCCTCCCCTGTTCAGGTGTGTTCTCACCATTGCTCCAACCAGGAGATGCACTCTTCTATAGAAGTAAAAATTGCCTTGCTGAGAAAATTTATATCTGAGTGCTATTTCTTTTGCAGCACCAAAAAATTTGCTTCTAACAATTTTCAATAAATCCCTTCATTCATTCCTTGCTTTGTTTGTGTGTTTTGCCCAATGCTTTGTTCAAGATGCCAGAAACCTGGACACCCTCCATTGGTAACACTACTGGGCTGCATTCCCAGGCATTAAGAGATTATAAATCACAGGATATGATAGGAAGGAAGTTGGCACAAGATGCAGGTCATAAAGACCTTGCTTATAAAACAAGTTACAATAGAGAAACCAGCCAAAACCCATCAAAATCAAGATGAGGATGAGAATGAACTCTGGTCGTTCTCACTGCTACACTCCCACCAGCTCCATGACAGTTTACAAATGCTCAGGAAGTTGCCCTGTATGTTCTAAAAAGAGGAGGCATGAATATTCCACCCCTTGTTAAGCATATCATCAAGAAATAACATAAAAATGGGCAACCAGCAGCCCTCAGGGCTTCTCTGTCTGTGGAGTAGCCATTCTTTATTCCCTTACTTTCCTAATAAACTTGCTTTTGCTTTACTCTGTAAACTCACCCTGAATTCTTTATCACACAAGATCCAAGAACTGTCTCTTGTGTCTGGAATCGGGTCCCCTTTACTGTAACACTTCTATTTAGTAACAGAATTTGTCTTGTATACTTCAGCACAGGACTTAAAGTATCTCCTTGTGGTTCTGTGAGAAAGGAAGTATAGGTAAGGAAAAATAATTTTCTCTTCCACCTTTCATAGCTTCTTAGCTAGGACTTCCTGTAACAAAAGACAAACTAACAAGAGAACATCAAACAGAAGTTTGTTGTTCTATGTTATCTTCTATGTATGCATACTTCCTGCATACATAGAAGATAACATAGAAAAATCACTAAATCTCTATAGCAGATTTTCAAATAGATTTCTTAGACTTTAGGTTTAAATATCCATTGTTCTTTGACACAAAGAAAGGAATGGGGAAAGGCCCATCTAAGTGTAAAACAAGAGTGAGGTTTACTATGCAGATTTAAATGTGATGGCTTCTCCACTGACTGAGAGTCTTTAATGAATTAGTCAGCCTTCTCTTCCTGGGACAGAGAGGGAGATTTGAAAATTATTACTTTTAGTATAACATATACATTTCTCTTTTACTTCTACAAAAGCAGAATGTCAAAAGTTCTTTTAAAGTTTCTAAGCTCCTTCAATATGGTAACATTGCTGATCATGATTCCTTGCAATTTGAAAAATTCTCAATAAACATTTATGGAATTGTTTTGAATATAATTGATTGGCATAATGATATACTACTGTGTACAGTTAGCACTAAGAACAAGCTAATGTCATTTACATCACTCCAAAAATAATCTCTGCAAAGACTTGAGTGAATATGTCAAAGCATCACAGAATATCAGTTTGCAAATAACTTAAATTTCTAGAATTCTTCCATATTCACTTTCTTATAAAAGTCACAGAGTAAATGTTGCTGACACTGAATATTGCATATACATAATTTTTCTTCCTCCTCCTGTTGATGTCCCTCCCACAAACATGATTTAGTCTTTGGCCTCAATCTTGGTAACAGATTCTGTAGTGGCATCTCACATTGTTTAGGAATTAGAACTAGCAGTTGATCTCTTAAAGACTGACATTCTTTTGACGCATCTGGTTACAAAATTTATTCAAAGAAAACCTGAGCTGAATTAAATTTAAAATAATTTAATTAAGCAAGGAACAATTCACAAATCAGGCAGCCTCCCAAGCCAGAGTAGGCTCTGAGAGTCCAGTGCAGCCACGTGGTGGAAGAAGATTTATAAACGGAAACAGAAAATAACCTACAAAAAACAGAAGTGAGATACAAAAACAGCTGGATTAGTTTGCATGATGTTTGCCTTATTTGAACACAGTTCAAACAGTTGGCTATATTTGATTGGCCAAAATCTGGTGATTGGCACTATGGTCTTTTTACACCTCCACTTGTTGTAGTTCACAATGTAATGAACTTAAAATATTTCAGGCCAAACTTAAAATACGTAAGGAGGCAGCTTTAAGCTAAATTTGACTTAACAAATTCGCAGAGAGCGGTGGAACACTCTTATCCTACAACAATTATTTGAAATTTAAGATGGTTCTCTTACTTTATTTAAACATAAATATTTTCATTACATTAGAGTTGTGCCAGTTATTAAGTAACTGTCTCAGCTCCACACCAAGCTTATCTCAGCTCTGCAATGCTGGAACTGAAACTCAGCAAACCATGTTCTTGGATTGTCAGCTGTATCTGTTAGGCTCTGCCAGAAGAGGACAGTAGAGGGAGGCTGGCTGGAGGAGAGGGAGATTTGCTCCTTCCTGTTTGTTTCTGGACAGCCTAGCATTAGAATGACCAACAACCACGCCTTTCTTTTTCATCCTGGCAGCAGCAGTGGTGGCAGCTCTATTCAGTTTGCAATTTTTCCATCACTTACAAAACCAGCTTCATGCTTCCTTGACCTTACAGACATCAGGACAGGCCAGCCTGTGCTCTCCCATGAGGGGTCTGAGATTCAGCTCTGCAGGGCTCCTCTTTTAGGTTATTGTTTAATAATTCAGACTTCTTTCCTTTGCTCCTCCAGCCCTAGGAATGACAGTTGTTTCTTACAATTACAACTACCCTGATACTTTAAAGTTGGCTTTTTACCATTTCAGTTTCCTACTAAACACTTTTGTATTGACAAAGATTCTTTTCTTGGCCAAACCTTAATCAAACTACCCTGAACCTTCTCTTCTACAAGGCCCGTTTATGTACTTTCTTTGTGGAGTCCAGTTTTAGCAAGAATCCTGCTAGATCAGCTTAGCAGAACTCTCAACTCTTTGATACAGACAGGAGACAGGGAAATACTGGGTAGAAGAGGGTGGTTCTCCAGCAAAGGCCCCTCCCCCAAGCCTGGATACCTGCAGCCCTACATGAGGGCAGGCATTCCCATTTTCGCACCCAAAACTTGCCTTTTGGCCTGCCAAACCCCCTATCCTCTATGCATATAAACCCCAGACCCCAGGCCTCAGGGACAGACAAGACAAGCAGACAGGCAGATGAATGTCAGAATGGTGCAGCAGAGAGAGAGAAGAGAAGGAGCGTCTGAACATCAGGAGTTCAGCTGCAGATGGTCAGAGAATCAGCCACTGGAAAGCCAAACTCCAGGGGAAGATCATTTTCCTACCCCATCCCCTGTCCAGCTCTGCATCCGTAGCACTGAGAGCCACCTCTGCACCCAATAAAATCCCGATTCATCATCCTTCAAGTCCCTGTGTGACCCAATTCTTCCGGGACACTGAACAAACGCTCGGGATACAGAAAGCTGTCATACTGGCCCTCTGCCCTTGCAAAAAGGCAGAGGGTCCACTGGGTCCACTGGGCTGGATAACTCTAAACCATCTATGGATGGCAAGGCGAAAAGAGCACACTGTAACACATGCCCATCTGGGCTCTTGCACCTGTCTGTCTGCATGCTCCCCCTCCCATAAAGGGTTTGAGCAGCAGCAGCAACTAAAGCACAACTAAGCCACACCCCAGCTGCACATCCTGTAAGGCGGCTTAGGGAACTCTCCTGTTTCACCTTCATATTTGGTTCATCTCCACTATCCCAAGGTGATGTCTGATCATCCTGCCCTGCCTTCAGCAGGAATCCTGTTAGCCCAGTTCAGCCAGAATCCCCCCCAGACTTGATGTCTCCTCTTCTTAGTTTTCCTGTTATCAATTTCCCCCACCCTCAACTTGCTCCTTGGCTATAAATCTTCATTTTGTTCTCATTGTATTTGGAAATGAGTCCAGTTCTAATTCTATAGAACTGGAATCTCTCTTCTGCTATAGCAATAGTTTTCGTTTTGATTCTCTTTAATAGACTCCATTCTCATTGATTTAATTTCTGTCCAGCTCTAGTTTTCCTTAACAGTGTCTTGTTAAATTATCTCTGTACAAATAACTAGTATGTTCTTTCTCTGATGGTATCCTGATCTGACGCAGTATTCGATAATCAAAGTAATGAAATAAATACTTATTTAAACAAAAATATACCTGATCTAGTAAATTAATATAAAGCCAAATACACATAGAATCATAGAATAATGATGCACTTCAAGAAACGTAAAGAATTGGAAATATTAACATTCTGAGAGGGCATAAAGTTATGCTGAAAATCTCTGAATTAATGTTGAATTGTAACTCCAAATTGCATGAGGATGCTAAGTTGAGCAAAAGATTAACCAATTTTGGCACTTCAGAACCTGAGATGGAGGAAGTAACTGAAGGAATACATTAGAGCAAAAAGATTTTTTTAAAAAAGAAGGAAGAATATGTGGATTTAGCATCCTATGTTTTAAATATGTCATTATTTTGTGAAATTATAAAAAATAATGTATATTCACAGAAAACCATTAAAAAAGAAATAGACAAAAATCAAATCCAGAATTTTTACAAGCCTTCTACTGTGCAATTGAAGTTAACTTTGTGTTCAGGTTTTCAATTTTCTTCTATATGAATACAATTTTCTTACTGTTTTATAACTTTATTCTTTTATTTAATAAGATAGGATCTAAGACAGTAAGTAATTTTAATGTGTTGATATTTTGAACATTATTAATATGTTCTCTCTCTTACCTTATCCATCTTCCTGCAGGGAGCTGAACACATGTTTTAGAAAAAATGAAAAGGGAAAGAACAAAGCAATAATCAGCTTCTGATAAGAAAACTAGTATTTTGCCACAAGAAAATTAGCTTGAGAAGCAAGTATTTTGAGATAGGATTCTCAAAATTTCTTTATCTCCTCTATTTAAAATTGCAGCGGCTGTGCCTGATGGATGCATACTTAGAGTTCTCCCGTAGTTTGGCAGAGATAGACATTTCTACACAGGACAATAAATTCATAAATCTTTTCTCTTGATGATAGGAGGCTATGACAGAGGAGATTTAATAGGAAAAGAGAAAGAAAAAAGGCATTGAGACAAGCAGATAAATGTCCCTGTTTCATCTCAGGTTTATCTACGGCCTGATGACCAGGGGAGATGTGTCCTGAGCCATCCCTAGTTTCCATGTGATAGACACAGGATTCAAAGATGTTGTGAGTCCTGCTGTGGAGCGTGTTGAAGGGCACCAGGAAGGGAGCAAGGGGAGTCTCTAGTAGCAGCCACAGAGCACTTCCTCTGAACTGAATGACAGCAGAGACACAGCCAGACATCAGTATTCTGCTAGGGAGACACCAGGTGGGCAAAGCAGAGTCAGCCAAAGAGAACAGAGGCCCAACATAGCTGAGAAAGATGGCCATATGACTTATATTAGTCAAAATGTTCTGTCTTGAATGCTGCTGGGCCAGGAATCCAAGCAGAAGGAACATTGTCCTGAAGACCAGAATACCAAGCATAAATTAAAAGTCACCATGAAGATTAGAGGAGCATTTTCCCCTCCCATGCCATGGGTTCTCCTAAATCATCTATCGTGTGCAATTTCAAACATATCCCATCTGAGAGGAGGAAGCATGAAGAGGTGAAGAAATTAAGAGAAACTGAGTATTTTTCATGAAAAAGTGGCTGAATATTACCCAAAGTTACCATTTAAATTATCAGCCTGGATTAGGCTTAAAGCAAGAGTAAACACAGGTCATTCTTCCCAGTAACCCGTGGGTAGACACATGAGAGAGAAAGTTGTATAAATCATACATAAAAATTAATAAAAGTACATTTTCTCTACACATCAGAGTCATTGTTTGAATTTTACTTTGCAATTCAACTACATGGTTATTTCCAATCCAATTTTAAGAGATACATGGCATTTCCTTTCATGTGTTTCATATTGTGTGTTAGTTATCTATTGTTGCCATAACAAATTGCCACAAACTTAGAAGCTTAAATATCACCTATTTATTATCTTGCAGTTTCTGAATGTTTTATAAGGTTGAAATCGAAGTATTGCCAGGGGCTGCAGTTCTCACCTGGGGCTTGGGGCCCTCCTCCATGCTCCCTAGTTATGGGCAGAATTCGGTTTCTTGCAATTGTAGGACTGATGCCCCTGTTTTTTGGACACAGGATCCCCTTCATCTTCAAGTCAACAACAGTGGCAAATCTTTCTTGTGCTTCATGTATCTCTGACTTCCCCTTCTTCCACCTCTCTCTACCTTCCTCCTCTGCTTTTAGGGCCTCGTGTCTTTACATTGGGCCACCTAAATAACCTGGATAATTTTCCTATTTAAATATGAACTAATTAGTAACCTATCTGCAAATTCTCTTTTGCCATTTAACATAATGTAACCACAGGAGTAACACCAATGTGGCAGAGATTACAGGGACCAAAATTCTGTCTGCTACACGTGATGTATCTCAAATAATTTGATTTGCTAATTGCCTACTATTATCCATTCAGACTCTTTGTTTCTTTGTTTGTGATAAACAATTAAACAATCAACATCCTTGAATAAAGCACAGGACATTGGACCAGGAATTTTGCAGAGGAATAGTGGTTGATCTTGTCCTCAAGAAGCATGACATACATTAAATATTCGCAGGCATTCAGCTCATGGGGACCTTCCATACTTGCAAATAACTAAGAATCATGAGAGCTAGATGAAGCTATAGAAAGACTAAGTAAGGCTGTCAAGCACCACTGATGCACACCCCATCCACATCTTACAAGCTCCAGTTCTTAGAGAACACATTCTGAATATCATGGTGGCATAATAAAAAGTCATCTTTTTCAACAGTCTCTACTGTCTGACTGCACAAGATTAAGTTGGAGTCTTACATACTTGCCCAGGATGCCCAGGGTTACAATACTTAGCAGGGAAAGGTAGAGCAAGAGAGCCAGAATCATGATGGCCCCATAGGCCCACTCAGCCCCAGGCTTCAGACTGCAGATGTTCTGTTATGTAACATGCTTTTGATAGGGGGAGGGTAACTCCAGCACAAGGAACCAGTGTAGGATCTCACACAAAGTTTCAAAAAGAAGTTTGAAGAAATCCCTTCCAGTCCCCAGTTTAACTTTCATGAAGTAGGTAAGATCCCTCATAATCCTTCTGCCAAACTCTTTAAGTCCATCTTAAATAAACAAAGCAAATTGCAAATAAAACATGTATGACCACAGATGCTGAGAAAATAGTTAAATGTAAAAAGGAGCTCCATATACAACCTGATATTAATAAATTTTAAAATCTCAGTTAAGTGGATAAATATATAAACATTTTTAAATTATAAAATATACTCAGAATTAAGTAGAATTGTTTATTTACCAACTATAGCATATAGAGATAGCAGTTCAAATCATTGGAAAATTTGTGAGATTCAGTAAGTTGGCTGGAATAATAATTTAATTATTTAGAAATAATTATATACTATCTTTACCTTACACCATGCACTAGTATTTAGTCCAGCTGGATTAAAAAGAAAACTATCCAATATAAGAGTATAGAAAATAAACACATTTAAATAATCTCATGGCACATTAGTCTTTTCAAACTATGACACCTAAGTGAGAAGCAATCAAGTTGCTTACAAAGTCCCTTCAATCTGATAATGAAAATAAAACTGAGTCATTTCTGTTTTATACTTCATTTAATTTTCAAAGACAGCACAGCATCATGATTTGATTATAATCCTGGATTTAGATCCCAGCTCCTTTCTTCTGAGCTATGTGTCCTTGGGCAAATTCCACAATCACTTATGCCTAATTTTCCTGAACTGTAACATGAAAATATTATCATTTACCCTCTAAGATTGTTATGAGAATTAAGAAAGTAAACACAGGCTGAAAAACTGAAACAGAGTCTGGGCCTTAATGAATGCCTATTTTTATTATTACCCATTTTCCCTTTGCCCCTGTTCTGTAATTCTAGACATGTCCTCCATGTCTTTTTAAACCTTTCCTCTCATTTATTCACCTCATCCGTTTCCTCTGAATCAGAGAGAATTTTTTACTTTGTCATCACATCCTATGATTTGCCATTCTGCAGAATCTAGTCTGCTTTTCAATGTCTCCTTTAATCTATTTCAAATTTTTGGAAATGAATGTTTTTCATTTCTAGGAAAACTTTCTAGATGCCAGATTATTTCACTTTTCATTCACTGGATTCTTTTAGTTTGATCTCTTTAACCCATTCGAATTAGACTTCCTCCCATTTTCTCTGTTCACTTGTAATATTTGCCACAAATGTCTCATTCCCTTTGCTTCCTTGAATCAAGCCAACCTTTACAAAGTTGAAGGGCTTTTTCCCTCTGATAACTTTTTCCTTCTATTTGCCCATCTTTAGAGAGGTCAGTGAAGGCAGCCTACGGTTGGCTGAGGTGATAAATCAGGTGATAAATCTTTCAGAGACTCTGAGATATTGTCTTTCAGAGATTGAGCCTCTCCACAATTTTCAAATCTCATGAAAAAACAAAAAGACAGTTTAGATGTTTACTTTTCTTTATTGGAATTCTAAAGAAGAAATAGAGATTTCACTACTTTGCCAAATTATTGGCTTTCTGAACTTCCTATGAAGTTAGTCAAAGCAGCTTTCCTGTCCATCCCCTAACTGGCAACCTCCTGATTAGGAGACAACTTTGAGAGTTCCCCTTTTCCTGAGCATGACAAAAGCATTGAATTCATTTCCTCCAAAATCTGCCCATGACCCACCTTTCTTCCTCTTTACAGCTCCTCCCACCATGACTCTCTTTTATCTTTCTTTCAGCAGCTATCACCATCTGACATGTTATATATTATAGGTTCATTTGCTTATTGCCTGCCCCCTCATACACACAATAAGTGCTCAAGAAATATTTGTTACATTAATAAGTATTTTCCTCCTTATAAAATTAATATTGATCCACTAGCCCTTTCCTCAATAAAGTAGGTTTTTCTGGAATGGCTGCTGGAAAGACTCTGCAAAATTTCGCAAAGTTGCTGACATGGTTTCCAAGCCTGACCTTTTGTATAATTTCAATGGGAATTATTACAAACTGGAAGACAAATGCATTTCTAAAATTGCCATATTGAATCATTAGTTTTCTTTACAGTGAGTTTGTTTTTCTTAAACTTCCACAGTCCCAAATTTTATTTGCCTTTAACATGGTGAAAAGCAAATATGATAAAAAATGATTGTGGTATAAAACATTCCAAACTCTTTTTTACTCTAATGTAAAGCAATTACTTTTATTAATTTTTGTGTTTCATTCTTCCAGTACTTACTTTTATGACTTTTCATATGGTATGCTCAATTCTCCAGGAAACAGGCTCTGAGGTGGAGATCACATTTATGAAGTTTATTGGGGGGTGCTTTGGGGATCAACTCCAGTAAAGCATTGAAGGCAGTAGGACGAAGCAGAGTGAGAAGTTAGAATTGTTAGCTGCACCAGAGCTCTTAGCTGATTCCCCAGAAAGTTCTGGAGCTAGGGTGGTTCTTCAGAGTTATCTCAAATTGAGACAAGAGAGTTGAGCCTTTTTTATTTTCTCGCTGAACAGTCATTAGATGTGGGCTGTCCCAGGGAGCAGGCAGACCTTGGGCAAGGCAGTTTCCAGATCAAGAGCAGTGACCAGAAAGCAATGAGGATGTTATCCTTCTGCAATCAACACTCCCTGAACTGGGGACCGTGTGCTTCAGTCCTTAAGGGAGGAGGGTCCAGGCAACCCACACAAGCACTCGCCACATTGCTTTGAATCACCCCACAAATTTTTGCTTCATGTTTGTATCATGCCTTTCTTGTGTATAGTTCTTGAATATAGTTTTGCTACAGCATTAGACAGGAAGATGAAAAGGGAGATGGAGAAGGAGGAAGAAGAGGAAGAGAAGGAGAAAAAGAGGAAGAAAAAGAAGAGGTGGCAGCAGAGGAGGAGGAAGAAGGAAAGAGGAAGAGGAGCAAGTGGAAAAGAGGGAGGAAGAGGGGAAAAACGCAACCAAAACAGCAGTAACAACAACCAATGCATGGACATCCATCTTAATAACTGGGAAAGGAGAGACAAGGAAAACCAGGGATAAGGCAGCTCTTCTTCTTTTCTAGTAAGGAGAGCAAGTGGATAATGCCTAATGTTTACAAATGTAAATAAAACTACAGAACATTATTTGGATGAAGGATATCACCACCAGAAAAGCTAAAAATAGAAAATCAAAGAGGCACGTAAGTAAAAACTGAAAAAAAGTGCCTGAGAGCACATAAACAACAGCAATATATTCTTGATTCACCATATGCATAATCCTACTCCCCAGGGACAAACACTTTTAACTTGTTCTTCTGACAATAATTTTATTATACTTAGTAATATGTTTGCATATCTATTTCTTGGCTTGTGTGCTGTATTCTAAATATATTGACTCGCCATTATGAAATACAATAATTAGTCCACCTTCACCTTCCTGTCCCCTATTATCTACTCAGAAGAACTTCCAAGGGGGTCTAATTTCAGAATTTTGAAGATGGAAATACAGAGGGCTAAACGCACTGGACTTAATTAAAAGTTTGTTTACAATAAAGATACCAAAGTCATAATCTACGCCATGACCTATGCAACACAGCTTTAAAAATATCTGAAGGAAGACTGTTAATTTCCCAAGGATTTTGGTGTCAGTTGATGGACTGAGCATAAATATTTGCTACCCCCCAGGATGAGATCCAATAGAATGACAGTCAAATAACTTATCATGGAATCAAACAATACAAGGAAAGGGGCAGGAGACCGCATCATCAGCACATCAAAGTTAAGATTAATTTCTGGAAGACTGAGCCTAGGGGTCATCCAGAGATAAAAGCTTTAGGGTCTTTTCAGATTTTTCTGAGCACACATTTTATGCTGAGCCTGTGTACGACTTTCAAAATTCCCTGATATACATGGGTGATCTTCTTTCCCTAATTTCCCAAAGAATCTTTTCCCCAGGCTTTCAGCATGTCCATTATTTGTGTCAACTGTAACCTTTAGCTCCAGATAGCACTGGGTTAATCATGTGCCTTACAACATTTTCAGGAAATACCTTAGGTATAGGTGCTTTCCTGCCCTGAAAAAGCTCAAAACTAGGTAAAACAAAAGCAAATGCTTTGCATCGGTTCATCAGGTAGTCCCCAAACAGCCAAAACAGACCAGAAAAAGTTACATGACATAAAGTTTTTTTTCTGCTCCTTCCAAAAGCAGGGACCAAAGCATTACACAGGGAACAGCAGCGTCCGTCTTTGAGACCAAAACCAAGCTAGGGATGGCAGAGGGGTAAAAGCAGATAAAACTGCCAGAAAACTTTCTTGCCTTTTTTATGTTATTTTTTTGATTCAGTGTTTACTTATTTGGTATAAACATTTGACTATTTCTCAGAGTTCTGACAAGGTTGATTCTGACCATTTTCACTCAGTTTTTCAGTATTTTTTCTGGAAAGGCAGGCCTTTGAAACTACCTACTCTGTCATTTTAATCATGGCCACTAAATTCATTGTAATTTTAACTCAGTGGTGATCAACTTGGCTGATTTTTTGCCTTTGCTTCCCAGTTTGGGGAGACTTTTTTAACAGTGTGACATTTTAAGTAAGATCCTCTGGCTTTGAATTTCAGCTTTCCACTTACTAGCTACGTGATCTTCAAGAAGTCACTCCATGAGGCTTAGTTTCAGTATTTGTAAATGAGGGAAGACGACAATAACAATCATCTCCAGCTTTGAGAGGATGTTACATGCACAAAACGAAATAACATACTTGAAAAAAATTTAAACTATAACATACTAAGATATCAATTATTTTTAAATGCAAAATTTTTTAAGCTGTAGTTTAACTTTCATTCCCTCAGCCATTCAGTCTGTTTAAAATCTTTCAAGTATTTGTACTTGGAAAGACCTATGTTTGATTTTTTTTTATCAATCTTTCCAAAGACTGTAATACTCTTGCTATTTATCATGAAAATATTTAAAATGAGAATGTATTTATGATGAACACAAGGCAAAAAATGTCATAAAACTGGAAAACAGAATAAGATAACACACATCTTAATGTTATTGAGGGAAAAATATATGTAGGGTTGCTCAAAATACTTGTTTCATTCAAAGACAATCAAATAAAGTAAAGGTTATGCTGTCTCAGAAACACTGCCACTCAGCTATTCAGGAACTTCCTTTCCGCAGTTTAATTTTGAAAGTTTAGTGTTCTTGTCAGAATGACACATAAGAATCACCTGTGGAGGTTTTTTTTGTTTTGTTTTGTTTTTTAACACAGGTACCTTTCTGAATTTAGAAGAAGAATTAAGAGCCAAGCATATACATTTTTAAAAAGCTCTGTAGAAAATTATGATAGGCAGTCAGGATTGAGAACCATCAATTTGAGTGTTTCTGTTTTGTTATACACAGGGGATACATTCCAAGACCCCCACTGAATGCCTGAAACTAAGGATAATACCAAACCCTATATATATACATATATATATATATATATATATATATATATATATATATACTGTGTTATGTGTTTACATATATATGCATACTTATGATAATGTTTAATTTGTAAATTAGGCAAAGTAAGAGATTAATAATAATAACCAATAACAAAATAGAACAATTATAACAGTGTGCCAGCATCACTACTTTTGCATTTTGGAGCTATTATTAATTAAAATAAGGATTAGTTAAACATACACACTGTGATACTATGACAGCCCATTTAATAAACCAGATGGTTATGTGACTAACAGATGGCTAGCATGTATACAGCATGGATATGCTGGACAAAGGGATGATTCACATGGCAGGTGGGTCAGAACAGAAAGGCGGAGATTTCATCAACACTACTCGGAATGGCATATGATTGAAAACTTACAAATCGCTTTTCTAGAATTTTTCATTTAATATTTTTAGACCACAGTTGACCTTGGGTAACTGAAACCGTGAAAAGCAAAGTGGTGGATAAGGAGTGACTGTATAAAGAGAATCAAGAGTAATATGGACATCATAACGTTCCACAGACCTTACTGTGCATCAGTTTTACATATGCATAAAACATCATCACACCTATTATTTCCCTCGAGTCTGATACCAATGAATACCATAGAAAAGTAAATTTTCCCATCTTACCATTCAGCTGAGCTCAGAGTCAGTGGATGAGTCATTCAAGGTCAGCCTGCTAGGAAGATAGAAAACCACAGGTCAGATCTTGGTTTGATATCAAGCCCCGTTCTCTTTCCATAGCACCAGATATGAACTTGCACAATGTGTTGTTCATACAGCGTTCTCATCTCTCATACCTAGCACTCTTACAGTTAACACTTTTTGGAAACCCAAGTCTTTTAAATTATCTGTATTTTAGGGCCATAATTTAATCAAGGATTCGTATTCTACCTATCCTGTGTAGATACTGTGATTCAACATGCCATACTCTCACCAACATCTACAGTAGTTCCATCCATTTGTTTATCTACCTAAGATTCCTGCCCTTAATACCTTCCTCCTTAAATCAACACAATCTTTCCTTCCCTGGCTGTCTTTCTAGGTGTCTGTAGACTACGACAGAAAAGCACATGATGTGTGAATTGTTACTTACAGTCTCCATCCTCATTGAAAACCTCTGCGTCACTCAGCAATCCATATCAGGGTTGATACCGTTCTCACTCTCTATTGCCAAACTCTCCAAAATTGCTCTCACTTCTTAGTCACTTTTCAACTCACTACCATCGGGGCTCTGTCCTGATTGCTCCATTGAAACTGCTCCTGCAAGGAGTCCCTAATATCCAAATACAGTAAACTGGTTTCAGTACTAGCCTTTTTTGAACTCTCTGTGGAACTGAAGCTAGACCATTCCTTTTTTTTTTTTTTTTTGAAATTGCTTCTTTCCTTTATAGTACTCCCAACTTGTTGTCTTATTTCCTTCTTAGTAATTTATTTTCAAGCCTCTCATCTTGTTCCTGGAGGTTATGTAATGACGTTTCCTGAGGAATCTCAGGTACAGTTTTTTCCTCGACCTCCTCTTCATGCCCTGTACGGTCTTCCTCAGAAAAATCCTTTGACATCAAATATCCCACACATACCAACAAAGCTTTCACTGATCACTGTAACTATGGAATTTAGGGAATTGTGGAACTGATCAAGAAAAAAGATATGACCACGAGGTGGCAGTAGCATGCACGTGCTTTATTTGGCTGATGTATCTGAAACATCAGCTCCTGCAGCTCGAGACCATGGGTAGGAGGGCAAGGGAACTCTTAGGGAAAAGGAGTATCAGAGAGGGACTTACATGTTTAGTTTCTGTCCCTTGGAAGCAAAGCAGGAAGTCTCTGGGTCAGAGACCTCCAAATGGCAGTAGCAACTTGGGGTATTAAATGCCCAGGGTTTTATTCTATCTATAGCTAGCAGATGTTGGATGCAGTTTTGTGCGGTATGCAAAGCAGGCAGGCTCCAAATGGCTAAAAATCTGCTTGTTTGAGCTATATTTAAAACAATTGGGGTGCAGTAATTTGAGTTTTGGACTAGTATGCTTTTGAACTAATGGGTCTTAGCCTGCCAAGAAGTAAACAACCTAGGGACTAACACACAGAGAACATCATGGGTCATTTATGCAGTAGTTGGTCACATTTCTGGATGAACCTCGGGAACCTCAAGACTAACCCCAATATATTTCTACTAAATGTAGTTTCTTTTCTTCTTATTCTATCAGGGAAAGAAATATAATATATTGTGCCGTTGAAACAAAAGTACTCCTTCCTGTCTTTCCTGCACTTTATGACCATTTTACTGATTGTACTCTCTTTACATCTTTTACTCTCTCTTGTACATTATTTCATTCATCAATGGCTTGGATGATGGCTTCCCTATATCTTGCCTAGATTATGATCACTGTCTCTGAACTAATCCTCTTCTCCCTTGACCTGCTATTGCCTGGTACATTCTTGGTACTGCCATTGAGATAATTTTTCTAAAACTCAAATGTGATGTTACTTGCCTGGTTAAAACTTATTCAACTCTCTGTGATGTCGAAGAAGTGTTGGCAAACTACGACCTGTAGGCCAACCCGGCCCTCCACCTGGTTTTGTAAATAAAGTTTTCTTAGAACACAGACACTCCCATGCATTTGCATGTTGTCTATGGCTGCCTTCATGCTACCACAGCTGAGCTAAGCAGTTGTAAATAAGATCCTACGGCTCACAAAGTCCAAAGTAGTTGCCCTCTGGCCACTTAAAGAGAAAGTTTGTCAAGCTCTGGTCCATCAGTAAAGTTTGGAAGCTTGGCATTCCATGCAGGGCCCTTCATGAGGTACCCACACTACATCTTAGTTTTATCCCAGCCCGTATTCCCCACTGCTACTCTAAATCACACCAACATGGAACTACTGGTAGTTTTCAGAATGTACCACCATACTTCATCCTTGATGCTGTTGCTCCTTCTACTCAGTATGTATTTCCTCTATTTACCTATTTCTCATTCACCTCCTCATTTTTAAGATTAAGGTTACTTATTCTGTCAAGCCTTTGCTAAATTTCTCCGCAAGTCGCTCTGACTTTTCCTTTCTGCCTCACTGTACAGACTTTGATCATAGTACCAATCATCTTTTTTCATGTTTAAAAATGACTTTATTCTACTCAGGTGACATTTCTACATTTAAAATCATATTCCCTCAATTTTGAAAGCATTCTATGTCACCGTTTTTGAGAAGTCTGATATCAGTCTGACCCCTGATACTTTGGATACCACTATCTTTTACAACCTTTTTAAGATATTTTTCTCTCCAATGACTTTAATACCTTTATTTTTAGAGAACTTTTAGGGTTACAGAAAAATCACATTGAGCAGGAAGTACAGAGCTCCCATATATTCCCTTACCCCCTCACCCACACACACATGGTTTATTACAATTGAACCAATATTAATATCTTATTATTAACGAAAGTCTCCAGTTTACATTAGGGCTTACCTTTCCTGTTGTATGTTTTGTGGGTTTTCACGTATTTATAATATTTATCCACCATTACAATAGTATACAGAATAATGTAACTGCCCTAAAAATCCTCTGTACTCAAACTATTCATCCTTCCCTGACCTTCTCCAACCCCCCTGCTCATCACCTGGCAAGCACTGATCTTTTTACTGCCTCCATAGTTTTGTCTTTTTCAGAATGTCGTACAGTTGCAGTTATAGTTTGCAAGCGTTTCAGATTGGCTTCTTTCACTTAGTAATACACATTTAGGTTTCCTTCATGTCTTTTTGCATCATGATAGCTTGCTTCTTTTCATCTCTGAATAATATTTTATTGTCTGGATGTATCACAGCCTTTTTTAAATCCATTCACCTACTGAAAGGACGTTTTGATTGCTTCCAAGTTTGAACAATTATGAATAAAGCTGGTATAAACACTTGTGCACAGTTTTTTGTGTGTCTACATGAGTTTACAACTCATTTGGGCACAGATCAAGAAGCATGCTGACTGAATTATATGATAAACATATGTTTAGCTTTTGTAGAAATGACCAAACTATCTTCCAAAGTGAATGTATCATTTTATATTCCCACAAGCAATGGATGAGATTTCCTGTTGCTCCACATCATCACCAGTATTTGGTGGTGTCAGTGTTTGGATTGTAGTCAATGTAAGAGATATGCAGAAGTATTTAATTGTTGTTTTGATTCAAATTTTCTTAATGTCATATAATGTTGAGCATATTTTCATATGTTTATTTGCCCTCTGTATATCTTCTTAGGTAAGGTGTCTATTCAGATCTTTTACTAATTTTTAATTGGGCTGTTGGCTTACTTACTGTTGAATTTTACCAATAACCTTTTACTTGTTATAATTATCATCAACAATGTTACTAATAATGAGACCAAACATTTATAACTACTTACCAAGTACCAGATACTGTGAGAAGTGTTTTACAGGTATTATTTCATGTAGTCTTCATTAATAGTGCTATTATTTTATCTACTTTGGTTCATGAGTAAGTGGCTCAGAGAGGTCCAATAACTTATCTAGGGTCACACAGTAAATAAGCACTAGAGCTAGAATTGCAATCCAGTTCTCAAATTTTCAGGACCATTACCATAACCACTGCAAGACACTATTTACCTCCTTCCACTGATGGTGACGGGCTTATTTCTTCTGGTTAAGCTGGGAACATCAAGAGTAGAAGGGGTAGCGTGTTGGAAGTAAGGACTGATCAATTCGTGAATCAGTATCTGTATCTATAGCTATCTAAATCTGATTAGAAACTTGAGATAAGAAAGGCATCTACATCTAAAGAGAAAACAAAAAGCCTGAAGAACAGATCCTACTTAAAACTGACTACTTTGAATGCTATTTTTTTTTATTTTAGAGAAATTAAATTTCGCCTACAGTCAAATTGACAAGAGTATAAAGTGTAAGGCTTTTTTTTTTCTCTCCCAAGCCACTAATGGGGCAATTAGCAATTTCTAATTTGGTCTGTTACTCACTTTCATGTGAATCAATTATTAACCCAAGTAAGTCAATCATCATAATTCATTTAGCATATGAGGGCTTCTTCCTTTAGAGACATGTATACATCTCTGGACACCAAGGCAATTTGTAGAAATATACATGTTATACAAATGTCATGTAAAAGATGAAAATAAAGCAGTTTATTAAACTTAGCAGAGTTGTGCTTATACTAATGCATAGTGATTAGAATTCTATTCACTAAAGATGAAAACGTTTAAACTTTCAGGCTGACACTACAGTCCTCCTGGCTTCTCTCACTTCTACACCTTCTCCTCCTCCTCCAGCTGCTCCTTGTGGTTTTACATAATTATTAAAATTCCACTCCTAGTGAGGCAGCTACATTGTCTGGGGTACATACCCAGGATTCGTCATCTTGCACCAGGAAAATTTAGGACATGGACACACACCGGGCAGTTTAGGAATGGAAGTTTTTTTTTTGTTTGTTTGTTTTTTTTTTTAAGAAAGAATAAAAAAAAGAATGAAAGAGAGAAAGAAAGAGGAAGAGAAAGAGGGAGAGAGAATGGGATTCTTGTTTTATTGCCCAGGCTAAAATACAGTCTAAAAATGGGTATTAAAAATCTCTTTTATGCCAATAATTGTGTTTAACAGTGGAGACAGGAAGGAATAGGGGATGAAAATAACAAATAAGCAGCCAACCAATATTTTATTTAAACCTGTGAAATGCTATGCAATTGCTGGGGAGTGATTTACTTCCAGTTATGTGGTCACTTTTAAAATACGTATAATGTGATACTGAGAAAAATGTATGTTTTGTGGATTTG
>PVKP010020569.1:0-17328 GCA_004027715.1 Plecturocebus donacophilus
TGGGAGGCCAAGGCAGGCAGATCACAGGGTCAGGAGTTCGAGACCAGCCTGGCCAACACGGTGAAACCCTGTCTCTACTAAAGACACAAAAACTAGCCGGGCGTGGTGGTGCACGTCTGTCATCCCAGCTGCTCAGGAGGCTGAGGCAGGAGAATCGCTTGGACCTGCGAGGCGGAGGCTGCAGTGAGCTGTGGTCACGCCATTGTACTCCAGCCTGGGCAACAGAGCAAGACTGTATCTCAAAAAAATAAAAATTGTAGTGAATTCTTAGAACTTTATGTTGCATCAGCAGCCTTTGGAAATGTAAGTTGGACTTTCCTACCGGAAGCAGGGCTCAGTGACACTTTTTTTAGAGGCCAGTCTTGCTGTGTCACCCGTGCCGGAGTGCAGTGGCATGACCTTGGCTCAGTGCAACCTCCAACTCCCTGGTTCAAGCAATTCCTGCGCCTCCGCCTCTGGAGTAGCTGGGATTACAAGCACGTGCCACCAGGTCCGGCTAATTTTTTTGTATTTTTAGTAGAAACGGGGTTTTACCATGTTGGCCAGGCTGGTCTTAAACTCCTGACCTCAGGCGATCAGCCTGCCGTGGCCTCCCAACGCACTGGGATTACAGGCATGAGCCACCACACCCAGCCCCCTCGGTCACCGGACGCGGTTTCCAGTTCTATTCCCTGAGCCCCCAGTTCCTCAGTGTGGGGATCCAGAAGTCTGCCTCACACAACTGATCCCTGGGGGCCACCTTCCCACGGGACAGTTCATGCAGCCTGTTCAGCTGGCGCCGCTGACCCTCACACCCCACACAGACTGCAGCGTGCTGCAGTGACCGCCATTCCGTTGCTGCGTGACCTCCTGGAACTCGTGACCTCTTGCTTTATTTTTTGCTTGTTTTTTGAGATAGGGTCTCACTCTGTGGCCCAGCCTGGGGTGCAGTGGCGCAATCTCGGCGTACTGCAGCCTCGATCTCCCAGGATCAAGGGATTTCCCTATCTCAGCCTCCCAAGTAGCTGGGACCACAGGCGACCACAACCACATCGGGCTAATTTTTGTGTTTTTAGTGGAGATGGGGTTTCACCATGTTTTCCAGGCTGGTTTCAAACTCCCGACCTCAGGTGATCCACCTGCCTTGGCCTCCCAAAGTGCTGGAATTACAGGCGTGAGCCACCACACACCCGGCCGCTCGCTTGCTTTAAACCCACCAGTTAAAATCTGCATGTGGAGCCGGGTGCGGTGGCTCACGCCTGTAATCCCAGCACTTTGGGAGGCCAAGGCAGGCGGATCATGAGGTCGGGAGTTCGAGACCAGCCTCACCAACATGGACAAACCCCGTCTCTACTAAAAATACAAAATATTAGCCGGACATGCTGGCACATGTCTGTCATCCCAGCTACCTGGGGGGCTGAGGCAGGAGAATCGCTGAACCTGGGAGGCGGAGGTTGTGTGAGCGGAGATCGTGCCATTACGCTCCAGCCTCAGCGACAAGAGTGAAACTCCGGCTCAAAAAAAAGCTCCACGTGGAAACCTGCTTGGGTAACGCCCAGGACCCCAGTAAAGGCACTGGCCCCCAAGTCTTTCTGATCTCCTGTGTATGACTTGCAGGGGTGTCACGTACCCCTAGGATCTTTAAATGATAAACTTTTTTTGAGACAGGCTCTCACTTTGTTACCCAGGCTGGAGTGCAGTGGCGTGAACACAGCCCACTGCAGCCCTGAGGTCCCAGGCTCAAGGGATCCTCTCGCCTCTGGCTCTCAGGGAGGGGACCACAGACACGCCCCATCACACCTGGCTAATTTTAAAATGTTTTGTAGACACAGGGTCTACAGAAATTGCCTAGGCTGGTCTTGAATTCCTGGACTCAAGCGATCCTCCCACCTCAGCCTCCCAAAATGCTGGGACAGGCAGCAGCCACCACGTCCAGCCAAGTGGTAAACTCTTTATTTCCATCTTGGGTCTCTGCAAATCATTGGAGGGGTGCTGTCCATCTTAAAGACTCTAAATCAAAGCAATGGGCGGCCAAGCGCAGTGGCTAATGCCTATAATTTCTGCACTTTGGGAGGCCCAGGCAGGAGGCTTGCTTGAGCCCAGGAGTTTGAGATCAGCTTGGGCAACACAGTGAAACCCTGTGTCTACAGAAAATTTAAAAATTAGCTGGGCATGGTGCATACACTGTAGTTCCAGCTGAGGGCGGACGGTCGCTGAGCCCGGAGGGGGGGCTGCAGTGAGCTGAGGTCGTGCCATGCACCCCAGCCTGAGTGACAAAGCAGGACCCTGTCTCAAAAACAAAACAACTACTTGGTGTCAGCGGAAGCTGTCAGGTGAACGTCCAAAGAAAGAGAAGAAAAAATATACATATAGTTTTGGTCACCCAGAAACACAAGCCGTTCTGAAGATTTTCCTTACAGAAAACTGAAAGGAGGAAAGTAGCTGATTGTCTTGCAGTGTGGGCTGTCCCAGGAGGAGGCTGCTTCCCAGAGACACTGAGTTAAGAACCTTCCTCCCCCTTCTCTTTTCTTTTCTTTTTTTTCAGGTGGAGTCTCGCTCTGTTGCCCAGGCTGGAGTGCAGTGGCGTGGTCTCAGCTCACTGTAGCCTCTGCCTCCCGGGTTCAAGCGATTCTCCCACCTCAGCCTCCCAGGTAGCTGGGGTTACAGGCGTGTGCCACCACGCCCAGCTAACAGAGATGGGGTTTCTCCATGTTGGCCGGGCTGGTTTACACTCCTGACCTCAAGTGATCCACCCGCCGCGGCCTCCCATCGTGTTGGCATAGGCGTGAGCCACCGCGCCCGGCCGACTGTTGGTCTTACTTCTACTGGTTTATGGTTGGAGGCCCAAACCCTCCAATAGGCCCGTTCTTCAACCAATGATGAACCCTGAGGCCACATCCGCTCGAGTGGGAGCCCACTTCCAGGCCCGGCGTGGTGGCTGACGCCTGTAATCCCAGCCCCCTGGGAGGCCGCGGCAGGCAGATCACCTGAGGTCAGGAGTTCCAGTCCAGCCTGGCCAACGTGGCGAAACCCTGTCTCCACTAAAAGTACAAACTTAGCTGGGCGTGGTGGTGGGCGCCTGCAATCCCAGCTTCTCAGGAGGCTGAGACGGGAGAAACGCTTGAACCCGGAGGGCGGAGGTCGCAGTGAGCCAAGATCATGCCACTGCACTCCAGCCTGGGCAACAAACAGCAAAACTCCGTCTAAGAGAAGAAAAGAAAGGGGTGCTCCAGCCCCACATCCCAGATGACGCCGCCCCGGCCCCAAATCTCACCACTGGAGGTGACATCAACCTCAGACAGCATCACCCCCACCTAAGACCTGCTGCTGGCGATGACTTCACCCCTTACACTAACCCTCCAGCCACGGACGTTTCCCCACGGATGGATGAGCCCACGGACCCTCTCCCCTAAGACACAAACACAGACAGAACCTGACTTGCGTTTCTTCCTGAACTCACTGCTTGGCCTGTGATCCTGCCATACTTCTGCTCTCTGCTCAGATACACGCCCCACACTTCATACCGATGGGGAACTCTGATACAGGTCACTAAAACCCACGGCTACTTTTCCCAGGAGGCACTGACTCTGTATCATTCACGCCCTGAACCCACTGACGAGAGGACCATCCACTCCCCCGTGCTTTTCCTGTTACCCTCCACTGGCTTTCCACCACAGTCTGTCCCCACGCAGCTCTGATCGTAATCATCACAGTCTCGTTCCCTTTGCTGACAATAAATCTCCACCACTTGAACTACAGCCGCTTTAGGTTTGAAGTATGATGCCAAGGCACCAAGGGGTGGCCCGTAGTGAATTCTGACTTTTTAGAGACAGGGTCTCACGCTGTCTCCAAGGCTGGAGTGCAGTGGTGCAGTCATAGCTCAGTGCAGCCACCAGCTCCTGGCCTTCAGTGACCCTTCTGCCTCAGCTTGCCGAGTAGCTGGGACTACAGGCAAGTGCCACCATATCCAGCTAATTTTTATATTTTTTGTAGAGACAGGGGTCTTGCTATCTTGCCCAGGCTGATCTTGAACTCCTGGCCTCAAGCAATCCTCCCAAAGCACCGGGATTTCAGGCATGAGCCCCCATGCCCAGGCTATAGTGAATTCTTGTAACTTTACATTGCCTTGACATCCCTTAGAAACTGGGATTCCTGGCCGGGCACAGTGGCTCACGCCTGTAATCCAAGCACTTTGGAGGCCAAGGCGGGCGGATCACCTGAGGTCGGGAGTTCAAGACCAGCCTGACCAACATGGTGAAACCCCGTCTTAAAAAAAAAGAAAGAAAGAAAAAGAAACTGGGATTCCTTTGAAGTTGGACCTTCTCCTTTCAGAAGCGGGGCTCAGTCACCTTTTTTTTTTTTTTTGAGATGGAGTCTTGCTCTGTTGCCCAGGCTGGAGTGCAGTGGCTTGATCTCATCTCACTGCAACCTCCACCTCCCAGGCTCAAGCGACTCTCCTGCCTCAGCCTCCTGAGTAGCTGGAACTACAGGCGCCCGCCACCGCACCCATCTAATTTCTGTATTTTTAGTAGAGATGGGGTTTCACCGTGTTGGCCAGGCTGGTTTTAAACTCCTGACCTTGTGATCCTCCCACTCAGCCTCGCAAAGTGCTGGGATTACAGGTGTGAGCCACCGCGCCCGGCCACCTCACTTTAACTTATGTGACAATTTGCAAATGTGCATCTCCAGGCAAGAGGCTCTCTTGATTCCAGACTCATAACCAAGACCCACCTGACATCTCCACCTGGATCTGTGCATCTCTAACTCCACGAGCAGAACAGAATTTCTGATCTTCGTTGCCTCAGATCTGTTCCACCTTCCCCAGCTTTCCAGGTGCTCAGGCCAAAACTGAAGTCACTTTTTCTCTTTCACTCACACTCCACAATCACTTGTTCAGGGATTCACGTTAGCTCTGCAATCAAAACATATTTAGAATCTGGCCATTCTGCCTACTTTTACTGCTACACCTTATCCAAGTTACTACTGAAAACATGAGTCAGATCGTGCCTGTCCTCTGCTTTCAAACCTCTAGCGGATCTCATGTCTCATCTCCCCACTTAGAGTAAAAGCCAAGGTCTTTCATTCACTATTTTTTGTTTGCAGACGGAGTCTCGCTCTGTCGCCAGGCTGGAGTGCAGTGGCACATTCTTGGCTCCCTGCAATCTCTGCCTCCCTCACCCTCCGGAGTAGCTGGATTACAGACGTGTGCCACACCCGGCTAATTTCTTTGTTTTCAGCAGAGACTGCATTTTGCCATCTTGGCTACGCTGGTTTGAAATTTCTGGCCTCAAGTGATCTGCCTGTCCTGGCCTCCCAAAGTGCTGGGATTACAGGTGTGAGCCTCTGTGCCCGGCCTATTATCATCATTATTTTCTGAGACAGGGTCTAGCTCTGTTGCCCAAACCGTAGTGCAGTGGCGCGATCACAGCTCACTACAGTCTCAACCTCCTGGGCTCAAGCAATCCTACTCCCTCAGCCCCCTGAGTAGCTGGGACTCTAGGTGCATGCCACCATGGCCACCTAATTCTTCAATTTTCTGTAGAGACCAGTTTCACTCATGTTGCCCAGGCTGGTCTCGAACTCCTGTGCTCGAGGGACCCTCTGGCCTCGGCTTCCCAGAGTGTTGGAATTACCAGTGTGAGCCACCAGGCCCAGCCACTAGGATCTTTCTGACGGCCTCCAACACTCAACGGATCCAGCCCTGTGACCTCTGAGCTGGCGTCCCAGCAGGGTCTCCCTTGTGTCTGCTTCCGCCACGGTGCCTTCTGCTATCCTCAGCACACACCAGGCGTGACCTTGCCCAGGGCCTGGCAATTTGTTCCTATGGAGGGATTTTCCCCAGAAGCCAGCTGACCCTCACTTCCTTCAATCCTTTGTGACAAGCTCTTTTGCAGGAGTGACAAGATCATTCACAGCACATATTTGTCATTCTCAGCACAAATTTTTAAAAAAGGGGTCCAAACATGTGATATGTGAAAATTAAGAGGATTTTATTGACTTTTCTAGGTTCTTGGAGAAAATCATTCACATGTAAAAGTTTGACACTGGATGTGAGATTTATTCACACTTTACATGTACATTCTTGATTGTGGAGCAGACGTAAATTGTTCATTTCAGCAGGTCTTTCACATGATAACAGTCACAAAACTGGCACACCACATTAAAAAATGAAATCAAACAGCTAGACAAAAAGTCTGCAGCGTTATGCCAATTGGAACCTCAACATGCACCACCCTCATCCGTGATCTTGAAGTGTCTGCTGTGAGCTTATTAAAATACTAAACAGAGAGTGTCTGAGGTCACAAATGACCATTTACAAAATAAAGCCTCTTTTCCTAGTGCTACTTGTTTTGTTATAGAAAAATATCACAAATAAAAATTAGTGCTATTCAAGGTGTTCATTTCAAAATCACATGTGATACACAAGTTTCGAGCCGTTGTTTTTGTCTCTCACATAGAAACATCACAGTACATGATGTGAAACTGATTTACTGATTAAATGTACCTTGCCCAGCTTGGGAAACACACTGTCTACTACGAGGACTGATTACAAATGAGAGTGAATTAGCACATTTTCAGTTATTGGGTATACTTGTAACTTGTTCCTCCTCAAAGACTCAGGAAAACTGCACAAGAAACAGGACAAAATTTGTATTTCTTCCTGATACAAGAAATTTGTCTAAGAATCTGTAATTATAAAGCAGATTTTTTTTTTAGTAAAGAAATGGCTGATTTTTTTTCATGGCTGGAGCCTTATTTTGGAGATGGTTCAGATTTCAGTCTGGACCCCTTCTGGAGGGTGGGAAGAGCGGCTAAGTGTTAAAGGTAGACTGCACAGCACGGGGATGTTTCAGAGGCCAACAGGGCCCTGTTACATCGTCCAACTGTAACTGTGGCCTTTCTTGTGATTACGTAAATTTTAAAGAAAAGAGGTCTCTCACAAGCTACAGACGGCAGCTTAAACCTCGCTGTTTCTTTTTTCACTTGATACACAATTGAAATTAATTTATGACAAATGCTTGTCACAGAAATGTATGTAGGCACATATAAACTCTACAGCTTTACTGGAGGGGCGAGGTCTTCAGTGGGATCATGATCCTGGATTCCATTTCCTGAATAAGTGGGACTGAAAACAGGATGAGGGTTACTGTGCTTGCTCTTTTCTAAGCACATTACGGTAAACGACACTAACAGACAGATAGCTGAGAATGTTCACTTATGTGCTGCTTGAAAACAAGAGGGTATCGGCACACACAGGACTGACCTCAAGGGCAGAAGTACACAAGCGAACGCTGTATCCGCTGGCATCCAACAAGATGCCATTAAAATTACAACATATCCTACCTGGAGATTTATTTTATTTGTGGGAGGTGGGGAAAGTCCATATTGTGAGAAAAAATAGTGATTTCTCAAATGTTCTTTGGGAAAGCAGCAAAATCACATACAATTGTAAAATTTTAACATGTAATTATGTCATATAATCTCTTGAACTGAAAGACAACACCTGCTTTCTAGGACAAATTACTCTTATTTTTCTTCTTGGTAGTATATGGGCTGAAATATACATTATTTTTTTGAGATAGAGTCTCACTCTGTCACCCAGGCCGGAATGCAGTGGTACAATGTCCACCTCCGAGGTTCAAGCTATTCTCCTGCGTCAGCCTCCGAAGTGGAGACAGGTTTCATCATGTTGGCTAGGCTGGTCTTGAACCCCTGACCTCAGATGATCTGCCCACCTCGGCCTCCCAAAGTGCTGGGATTACAGGCGTGAGCCACTGCACCCAGCCTGAAATACACTTGCCATGCAACATGGCTAGTACTGATTACCTCTACCGACATCACTCGGTTACATTCAGCCCAACGGTTTTCTTATAAAAATCAAGCAAACAGCCAGGCGCGGTGGCTCACGCCTGTAATCCCAGCACTTTGGGAGGCCAAGGCGGGCAGATCACAAGGTCAAGAGATCGAGACCATCCTGGTCAACATGGTGAAACCCCATCTCTAGTAAAAAAAATACAAAAATTAGCTGGGTGTGGTGGTGTGCACCTGTAGTCCCAGCTACTTGGGAGGCTGAGGCAGGAGAATTGCTTGAACCCGGGAGGTGGACGTTGCGGTGAGCCGAGATGGCACCACTGCACTCCAGCCTGGCACCTGGTGACAAAGCAAGACTCTGTCTCAAAAAAAAAAAAAATCAAGCAAACAGAGTTTTTATAATATGTATATATTTACGCATGTGTACATGCATGTCTACGTACCCATGTATACATACTGTACATATTGGAAGTTTAATTTATATAATTTCAAAATCACTATTTAATTCATGTATTAAGTTCTGGTTTGGGGTACTAACAATTTTGATGGAAAAGGAAAGCTTAGAAAAAAATTGTATTTGTGTAATAAGTTTTCAGGGAATACAGAAATCTACAAAAAAAGGTACTTAGGTAATATTTACAACACCCCAGGGTCTAAAAACTGTACCAGACGATATACACATAAAGAATGAGCAGTGGCTCACGCCTGTGATCCCAGCACTCTGTGAGGCTGAGGCGGGTGGATCACAAGGTCAGGAGTTTGAGAACAGCCTGGCCAATGTGGTGAAATTCCAGCTCACTAAAAATACAAAAATTAGCCGGGCGCAGTGCAGCAGGCGCCTGTATCCCAGCTACCCGGGAGGCTGAGGTAGGAGCTGCTTGAACCCGGGAGGCGGAGGCTGCAGTGAGCTGAGGTCGTGCCATTGCACTCCAGCCTGGTGACACAGCAAGACTCTACCTCCCCCACCCCGCCAAAAAAAGGAGAAGAAAAAACGAGTTCTATCTCAAAAAAAAAGAAAGAATAAAAAGAATATTCTGCTGTGCTGAAAAAAAGTCTTGTAAGTATTAGAGAAAAGTTTACTATCTCCCATCCCCACAACCTACGATTCCCTGTCCTAGCAACATACTATTTAAAAAGCCACCCAGGGCTGGATATGGTGGCTCACGCCTGTAATCCCAGCACTTCGGGAGGCTTAGGCGGACAGATCACGAAGTCAGCAGTTTGAGACCAGCCTGACCAACATGGTGAAACCCCATCTCTACAAAAAATACAAAAATCAGCCAGGCGTGGTGGCATGCGCCTGTAATCCTAGCTACTCAGGAGGCTGAGGCTGGAGAATGGCTTGAACCCAGGAGGTAGAGGTTGCAGTGAGCTGAGATCGCGCCACTGCACTCCAGCCTGAGGGACAGAACAAGACTCTATCCCCACCCCCGCCCCGCAAAAAGCCACCTATTAGTGTCAGGGTGAAAGAACACGATTGAAACAGTAAGACAAAAAGAATACTGGTGGCCATTAGGAGATTACCTGTGTAATATACCAATTCCTCCCAGCCATGTTTGTGCCACGCCGCATTCCGTATGTCTTCCCTGGTCTGAAGATCCCTGTAAGCTTAAAAATAACCACACAGAGAAGTAAGACTTAAAACATACACCCTGCATTCCACCTGTGCATCTGTTAAGGTCTTGCTTTACCTGAGAATCTAGTTTTCTCAGGGACTACTTCAGGTGTATACTACTGAGCTGGGAAAACTGTGAGCTGGTTATTCTGAGCAAAATTATATTAAGCCATGTGGGAAAAGCAGAATTTCAGTCTTTTTTTTTTTTTGAGACAGGGTCACTTTGTCACCTAGGCTGGAGTGCAGTGGCACGATGCTGGCTCACTGCGGACTTGACCTTCCAGGCTCAAGTGACCCTCCCATCTCAGCCTCCCGAATAGCTGGGACTACAGGCATGTGCTACCACACTGGCTAATTTTTGTCTTTTTTTGTGCCCAGGCAGGTGTCAAATTCCTGGGCTCAAGTCATCTGACTGCCTTGGCCTCCCAAAGTGCTAGGATTACCCATTCTTTTTTTAAGTTGAAAAAATTATTTGTTTGAGATGGGGTCTCACTATGTTGCCCAGGCTGGTCTCAAACTCCTGAACTCAAGTGATCCTCCTGACTCAACCTCCCAACTGCTGGGATTTGAGGTGTGAGCTACCACATCCGGCCACAATTCCCTCTAAAGCTTTAGAATCTAGTGAATCCAAGATACACCTTTATAAACCAAGTGAACTTCTCTAAAAACATGTTAAATTCCTGACCAGAAACTGAGACCACAGCTGAGCAATGTCAGATTCGATTCTACTCAACATGTGTCTCACACTACCCTGATCTGGCAGGGGCTCCGCTCCACGCGGTGAAGCCCCAGGATGTGAGGCAGGCAAGGTCAGCTGTGCAGAGTGCCGCGGCCCATGCCAGGACATGGTGTACAGGGGAGCATGGCGGGGAATGAGCGAGCTTCTGCAAAGGTGTGAGCTGAGCAGGTGGCTGTTGAAGTTGAAAAGGAATCACTGATGTAGGAATGAGAAGAAAGGTGCTTCAGGTGAAGGGGGACCACCAGGGTCACGGTACAATTCACAGGTATCTCATCCAGATACCTTGGTTCATTTTTTTTTTTTTTGAGATGGAGCCTCCCTCTTTTGCCCAGGCTGGAGTGCAGTGGCGTGATCTCAGCTCACTGCAACCTCCGCCTCCCGGGTTCAAGCCATTCTCCTGCCTCAGCCTCCTGAATCATCGGGACTACATGTGCATGCCACCACACCTAATTGTTTTGTGTATTTTTTTAGTGGAGACAGCATTTCACCACATTAGCTAGGATGGTCTCAATCTCCTGACCTTGAGATCCACCCGCCTCAGCCTCCCAAAGTGCTGGGATTACAGGTGTGAGCCACTGCACCTGGCCTACATTTTTGTATTTTTAGTAGAGATGACGTTTCACTATGTTGAACAGGCTGGTCTCTAATTCCTGACCTCAGGTGATCCGTCCACCTCGGCCTCCCAAAGTGGTGGGATTACATGTGTGAGCCACTGTGCCCAGCCAATATCTTAATTATATATATACATATATTTTGAGACAGTCACGCGCTGTTGTCCAGGCTGAAGTGGCACGGTCATGGCTCACTGCAGCCTTGAACTCCTGGCCTCAAGCAATCCTCCTCACCTTGCTGTTGCTCTGTGAAGCCCGGGTCCTCCCCACAGGGCAAAGACGGGTCTGCCCTGTGTTTCCCACAGCCTCTGTGAGCGCCACCATTCACATTCTGTCGGCTGCCTGTTTGCAATTCCAGGCTCCTGCATCTGGGAGGCCCTCTCTGGGCAGCTACAGGTGCTGATGTGAACGGAGCATGCACCTGGCTTGACCTCTGGCCGACAGCCAAAGGGATGGAACCTTCCTCTATGCAATCCGGCCCACGTGGCACCTGCCCTTACTAAGAGACAGGGATGCCTGGGAGGGTTCATACTACACAAGCTGCAAGAGTAATAACGGTTCCACTCAGGGCTCTGGGGGGTCAGGAGGAGTGACGAGCGTCGCTAGCAGGGAGGGGTGACATCTGGGCCAGGCTGGGAAGTATACCAAAGACCCGTCCCAAACAAAAGGTGAGGGGATGAAAAGGGTGACGGGTCTGTGTCCTAAGGCAGTGGAACCACATCTGCAAAAGCAGGAGTGAGAGCGTGCAGGGAGCTGCCGTTCTGGTAAAATGCAGGCCTCTCTCTGCTGACGCAGCACAGGTCAGTACACAGACGATGGCCGGGCCCGCTCTGCGGAAGGCACCTGGAGTTCCCTGGCCTCGCCTCCCGTGGCTGCCTGCTTATTCCTTTCACCATCATCCCCAACCATTTTCAGCTCACTAACGCCTTGTATCTGTGGACTTTCACTGTTGGCCTTGCTAGTCCCAGGCAGCCTCATACGTACCGTCCCTCTGTGACGTCTGGATTTGCTGCAGTGGTTAAGGTGACTGACTCAAGATGTGCTCTACTGCCCAGTACGACTTAGTGACAAACTCTTACATCTGAGCAACTCGAAAAGAAAGAAAGAACCAGATACCCCAAAGATGGTGGACCATGTACAGCTGCCCGATCTGAGAGAAGAATCCTCCCACAGCTTCATTACCATCCTGTCTGAAGCGGATCGCGCGAGCCCTGTAAGTGAGGCGACGTGTCAGACAATGAATTAGATACACCAACGAGAAACAGTAGACTAAGTTTCCCCATACTCAGGGCAGGCTATTTAAAATGAGGACCAATTGTTCATCAAATTGTTATCAGGTTATCTAAAGCAAATAAGAAGTTATTTTATTATTATTTTTGAGATGGAGTCTCATTCTGCCACCCAGGCTGGAGTGGAGTGGCACAATCTTAGCTCACTGCAACCTCCACCTCTTGGTTTCAAACAATTCTCTTGCCTAAGCCTCCTGAGAAGCTGGGATTACAGGTGCCTGCCACCAGGCCTGGCTTTTTGTTTTTTTAGATGGAGTTTTGCTCTTGTTGCCCAGGCTGGAGAGCAATGGCGCAATCTCGGCTCACCACAACCTCTGCCTCCCGGGTTCAAGCGATTCTCCTGTCTCAGCCTCCCGAGTAGCTGCGTCCACAGGCTTGTGCCACCATGCCCAGCTAATTTTGTATTTTTAGTAGAGACGGGATTTCTCCATGCTGGTCAGGCTGGTCTCGAACTCCTGACCTCAGGCGATCCGCCTGCGTTGGCCACCCAAAGCTCTGGGATTACAGGAGTGAGCCACAGAGCCCAGCCACAATTTTTGTACTTTTAGTAGAGACGGAATTTCACCATGTTGGTCAGGCTGGTCTTGAACTCCTGACCTCAGGTGCTCCATCTATCTCAGCCTCCCAAAGGATTTCGGGCGTGAGCCACTGCGCCTGGCCTATTTTATTTTTGAGACTCTGTCTCACTCTGTCGCCTAGTATGGAGTGCGGTGGTGGCATCTCAGCTCACTGCAACCTCCGCCTCCCGGGTTCAAGTCATTCTTCTGCCTCAACCTCCTGAGTAGCTACGATTACAGGCACCCGCCAACTCGCTTGGCTAATTTTTGCACTTTTGGTAGAGACAGAGTTTCACCGGTGGTGTTGGCTGGGGTGATCTCAAACTCCTGACCTCAAGTAATCTGCCCACCTCAGTCTCCCAAAGTGCTGGGATTAAAGGTGTGAGCCACCACACCTGACCTAAAAGTCATTTTAATGCATATGAAATGTAAGCATACTTTTCTATAGCTATAATAATTTTTGTGAGAAAATGTACAGTATTTAACAATAATTATTAAAAATAAAAACAGCAACCTCAGGTGATATATAGTTGCACTGCTGATTCTTGAAATAAAGTCTAGAAAACTGGCAGAGGATGGAACCCATCAACTTAAAAAGCATTGCTTCTGGCCGGGCGCGGTGGCTCATGCCTGTAATCCCAGCACTTTCGGAGGCCGAGGCGGGTGGATCACAAGGTCAGGAGTTCAAGACCAGACTGGCCAACATGGTGAAACCCCATCTCTACTAAAAAAATACAAAAATTAGCTGGGCATGGTGGCTCGTGCCTGTAATTCCAGCTACTTGGGAGGCTGACGTAGAATTGCTTGAACCAGGACCCGGGAGGCTGAGGTTGCAGTGAGCTGAGGTTGCGCCGCTATATTCCAGCCTAGTCTACGAAGCAAGACTCCATCTCAAAAAAAAAAAAACAAAGAAAAAAGAAAAAAAAGCATTCCTTCTCTGGAACACCCCTGGAGGGGAAGCGAGGCAAACCTGGAACTAGAACACCCAAGGTGCCACAAGGCACTGCACCCAAGGGAGACAGGGACTACCCTTCGGGCAGGTGTTCAAACACAGGTGAAGAAAGCACACCTTCAAGGCAGCCGCTAACTCCGAAATCCTGAGACACATCCCTGCTTTGTGAACCACAGAGGGACTCTGCAGCTTTAGATGCCACAGAGAAGTAGCACGGGAGGGAAGCTTTTCGGCTGTGCAGCCTCGCGACCATCGTGGTGCAGGCAAAGCTGCCTGCTGCTTCCTTTCTTACCAGAGCAAACCATTCAGAAAACGAGTACCAAAGGCATTCATCAGGAACTAAATACGGAAGCACTAATACACATTGTGCCTCTGTGGACAACATCACATTGTGATTAGCTAAAAATTGGCTCTTGGCTTAAAACTTTCCTCTTTTAAGAATTTCCCACTGCAAAAGGTTCAGCTCTTTAATTTTTTTTGAAATGGAGTCTTCCTCCATCTCCCAGGCTGGTGTGCAGTGGTTCAATCTCAGCTCACTGCAATCTGCACCTCCTGGGTACAAGCTATTCTCATGCCTCAGCCTCCTGAGTAGCTGAAGTACAGGCATGTGCCACAACGCCCGGCTAATTTTTTTTTTTTGAGACGGAGTTTCACTCTTGTTGCCCAGGCTGGAGTGCAATGCCACGATTTTGGCTTACTGCAACCTCCATCTCCTGGGTTCAAGCTATTCTCGCGCCTCAGGCCAGGCTGATCTCAGCCTGCCCCACCTCGGCCTCCCAAAGTGCCAGAATTATAGGCATGAGCCATTAGGCCAGCCTACAGTCCTTTTTTTTTTTTTGAGATAGAGTCTTGCTCTGTTGCCCAGGCTGTAGTGCACTGGCAGGATCTCGGCTCAGTGCAATCTCCGCCTCCCAGGTTCAAGCGATTCTCCTGCCTCAGCCTCCTGTGTAGCTGAGATTACAGGTGTGCACCACCACGCCTGGCTAATTTTTGTATTTTTAGTAGAGACGGGGTTTCACCACGTTGGCCAGGCTGGTCTTGTACTCCTGACCTCAAGTGATCTGTCCACCTCGGCCTGCCTGTGCTGGGATAACAAGTGTGAGCTGCTGCACCCAGTTCAGAGCCCTTTAATATAAACACCTTTCATACTTGCACCAGATACTTAAAAAAATATATATTTAGCTGGGCGCAGTGGCTCACGCCTGTAATCCCAGCACTTTGGGAGGCCGAGGTGGGTGGATCACTTGAGGTCAGGGGTTTGAAACCAGCCTGTCCAGCATGGCGAAACCCTGTCTCTACTAAAAATACAAAATTAGCCGGGCATGGTGGTGCATGCCTATAATCCCAGCTACTTGGGATGCTGAGGTGGGAGAATCGCTTGAATCTGGAAGGCGGAGGTTGCAGTGAGCCAAGATTGTGCCACTGCACTCCAGCCTGGGCAACAAGAGCAAAACTCCATCTCAAAAAAAAAAAAAAAATATATATATATATATATATGTGTGTGTGTGTGTGTATTTAGTGATGCATCTAAATTCCTAAACATGTTTTAAAACTGTACCAAGTTTTTCAAAAGCAGTTTTTTAGATCAAAGGTGAAAAGGAAGGGGGTTCAAATGACGTAGGGAGGTCACCAGAAGATGCACAGTTAAGTTCTATCAGGAGATTACACACCATGTGTTACCCACTCTGCCCAGGCTCTGGTCTGAAGTCTCAGTCACATCAGGGTCCCACGGTTGACGAGACTTGGGAAGACAGATTCATTCTAACTCATTCAAAAGAGCTGGCAGCATATAAACAAGGATAGCAACCTACTAATATTGACGGTGAAAGACGTCACTCTCAAGGCACAAGAGGCTTGAGCTGGCGTGGCTGAGCACTCTCCTCCTGGAGGCAAACCTCTTATGTACTGAATGATGACATCTCAAAAGGGGAACAAAATCCAAGCAAGAGTGATTTCCTGTGAGTGATGAAGTCACTCGTCTTCTTATAGGCAGGGTCTCACTCTGTCACCCAGACTGGAGTACAGTGGCATGCTCTCAGCTGACTGCAACCTGGAATGCTCGGGCTCAAGGGAGCCTCCTGCCTTGGCCTCCTGAATAGTTGGAACTATAGCCCTGCGCCACTAAGCACAGCCAATTCTTTTTTTTTAGAGACAGGGCCTTGCTATGTTGCCCGGGCTGGTCTTGAACTCCTGGGCTCAAGCGATCCAGTGTCCTTAAAATCACTCTACACCTCTGCCCTAATCCACCATGGGCTCAATGCCACAATGGGGATCTTTACCCAAGCACTCCGGTTCCTTCAGGGTAAAAAAGGGACTTCTTGCTATTGTCCCCATAGATTTTTATACACAAATAAGATGACAACTTTAATCTTAACATTGAGAATTAAGTGATCAATATCTTGACAGAAAATTACAAATCTGATTATTGAAATTAAGCAAATCACTTCAATGTGCATTCTAACTCTATTCAGAAGAACAAAACCTGGCTTTCATTAATAGTGACAAATATTCCAGATTATTCATTTCATTCTGAATTTTTGTAATTTAGTTGTGGTAGGCAAAGAAAACATACTTGCCTTAGCCTGGTAACAATCAGAAGCCTGTATAGACGAGGTCATCACCATCTTAAATAGTTACCTATGTGCCAAAATATAAATTGAATGCTGAACTGGCTTTATAAATAACTTTTTTTTTTTGAGACAGACTTTCGCTCCTGTTGCTGGGGCTGGAGTGCAGTGGTGCAATCTTGGCTCACTGCGACCTCCGCCTCCCGGGTTCCAGCAATTCTCCCGCCTCAGCCTCCTGAGTAGCTGGGATTGCAGGCATGCACCACCCCCGACTAATGCTGTATTTTTAGCAGAGACGGGGTTTCACCATGTTGGTCAGGCTGGTCTCAAACTCCCGACCTCAGGTGATCTGCCTGCCTCAGCCACCCAAATGCTGGGATTACAGGCGTGAGCCACTGCACCCGGACACATAATTTTAAAAGTAACTGAATAACCTAAGTATGTCCCTGTGGATTCCACAAGGATCGAGTCTTGATCAGTAATGTGCAAAAACTGAACTAGTGAGTGATCCTATTCTGTGAATAGCTAAATGATTAACACCAATAGTCCAAAAACAAAAGAACAAAAATTGTATATAATAGTTGCATATAATCAAATATGTATTTCTTAGTTTTCAAATAAGAAATTCTAACTGGTATTATTTAGCTTTTAATGATCTAAGGGGGAAAGATTCATTAGAAATAAAAATGACAGAACTATTCGTTGGAGGTAGAAGGGATCTCAGGAATTATTTCATGCACAGCAGGAAATTCATAACCAAAACAAGAGAAAAACAGGGGCTGGGCACAGTGGCTCATGCTTGTAATCCCGGCACTTTGGGAGGCTAGGACAGGCAGGTCACTTGAAGTAGGAGTTCGAGAACAGCCTGGCCAACATGGCAAAATCCTGTCTCTACTAAAAATACAAAAATTAGCCAGGCGTGATGGTGGGTGCCTGCAATCCCAGCTACCTGGGAGGCTGAGGCAGGAGAACTGCTTGAATCTGAAAGGTGGAGGTTGTAGTGAGCTGAGATCATGCCACTGCACTCCAGCCTGGGCAACAGAATGAGATCCAGTCTCAAAAAGAAGAAGGAAGCCAAGAGCGAGAGCTGTCAAGTAACACACCCAGGGCTTTTCCTCAGCACCATGTGGCCTCCCTCTTTGTGGGTGAATAATGTCACGGAATGCCTGTAGGGAACAGAAATACCAAGTTTCCAAAGAAAAGTTAA
>PVKP010020569.1:17428-40675 GCA_004027715.1 Plecturocebus donacophilus
CATAACTACTTCAGAGGAGCACAGATCCCCCCAACAAAAGAAAAGTCAGTTAACATAACTACTTCAGAGGAGCACAGATCCCCCCAACAAAAGAAAAGTCAGTTAACATAACTACTTCAGAGGAGCACAGATACCCCCAACAAAAGAAAAGTAAGTTAACATAACTACTTCAGAGGAGCACGGACCTCCCCAACAAAAGAAAAGTCAGTTAACATAACTACTTCAGAGGAGCACAGATCTCCCCAACAAAAGAAAAGTAAGTTAACATAACTACTTCAGAGGAACACAGACCTCCCCAACAAAAGAAAAACAACAAAACTAAGGTTCAGAAATATGTCAAGTTTCAAAGAAAAAAATGCTCAAAATCTTTTGTTGAATTAGATATACATGTGTGCTTACTTCAGATTCTTTTAGGAAACTACCCCAGTGTTTCAAAATTAATATATATAGTTTGAGCTGGAGTCTCGCTCTGCCGCCCAGGCTGGAGTGCAGTGTCGCCATCCTGGCTCTCTGCAGCCTCATTTCCTGGGTAGCTGGGACTACAGATGTGGCCACCATGCCCAGCTAATTCTTTATTTATTTATTATTATTTTTTTTACTAGCAAAGGTATGAGTCAGTCTGGAACTATTTTTTTTTTTTTTTTTGTATCTTTAGTAGAGACGGGGTTTTACCATGTTGGCCAGTCTGGTCTCAAACTCCTGACTGAAGTGATCTGTCTGCCTTGGCCCCCAAAGTGCTGGATTACAGGCGTGAGTCACCACACCCGGCCAATAGTTTAAGCTTCCAAAGAAATCTCACAATGAAGTGTGGAGGCTGGTAGAAAGAAACACCAACAATGTCAGCGTCACAGAACCCTACACGTCATCAGTGTTTTTCTTTCCATTTCCTGTCCCAGGCACTGACTTCAGCTAACCAATGGCCAACAGTTTATTCCTGCATCCCTCTTAACTACTGAGGCTCTTTTTTTTTTTTTTTGAGACAGGTCTTGATCTGTTGCCCAGGCTGGAGTGTAGTGGCATGATCATGGCTCACTGCAGCCTCAACCTCCTGGGCTCAGGTGATCTTCCTGTTCAGCCTTCAGAGTAGCTGTGACTATTGGCATGCACCACTGCACCTGGCTAATTTTGCATTTTTTGTAGAGATGAGGTTTCCCTCTGTTGCTAAGGCTGGTCTTGAACTCCTGGGCTCAAGGGATCTCCTCACCTTGACTGCCCAGTATTGAGATTAAAGGCGTGAGCCATAGCACCCAGCCTACTGAGGATGTGTATGTCTTCTGTCTGTCTTTTCTCTAAATCAGGATATCCCAAAACAGTGTTGTATCATGATGGTGAAAGGTGGTATTTTGTCACAATTGTAATCAGTGTGCTTCCTGTGTTTCACCATTTAGTTTAAGGTAGCTGCCGGGAGGACAAGAACAGCTTTACGATTTAAATCAGGGCTGGTAAGCTGGCCCTCTGGCTAAACCCCACCCTCTGTTGACGGGCGTTTGGGTTCCTCCTACTTGCTGGCTATTATAAAACATGGGGCTATGAGCACTTACATGTTTACATGGATGTCTGCTTTCTAACTTGCATTATTTAGCCTTTGATGACACAAGAACAAAGATTTTCACTTATACACGTAAGTGTCAATGTGGATGGTATCTTCTGGATAGACACCCAGGAGTGGAATTGCTGGATACATGTATCTTTTTTGTTTGTTTGAGATGGAATCTTGCTCTGTTGCCCACGCTGGAGTGCAGAGGCGTGATCTCTGCTCACGGCAACCTCCACCTCCTGCGTTCAAGTGATTCTGGTGCCTCAGCCTCCTGGGTAGCTAGGATTGCAGGTGCCCACTCCCACACCCGGCTAAGTTTTTGATATATTTTTTTAGTACAGACAGGGTCTTGCCATGTTGGCCTGGCTGGTCTCAAATTCCTGACCTCAGGTGATCCACCCCGCTCAGCCTCCTGAAGTGGGATTACAGGCATGAGCCACTGCATCTGACCCACATGTAATTTCACGTTTACTATTGTGAGGGACTGCTACACTGTGTTCCAAAGTGGCTGCACCATTTTACATTCCCATCGGCAATACAGGAAGGGTCCACTTCCTCTTCACCTCACCAACACATGTTATTATCCAACTCTTTTTAGTCACAGACCTCCTGGACCAGGAACTGGTAGCTCATTGCAGTTTCACTTTGCATTTCCATGACTAAGCATGCTGGGTTCCTTCTCATAAGCTTATGAGGCATTCAGGTATTTTCTTTGGTGAAATGCCTATTCAAATCCTTTGCTGGTTAAAAAGTTTTACAATTTATTTTATTAATTTTTAAATTTAATTTTCAAAATTTTAATTTAAAATTAATTAATTTTTGTTTTGAGACAGGGTCTGTATAGCCCAGGCTGGAGTGCAGTGGCATGATCTCAGCTCACTGCAACCTCTGACTTCCAAGTTCAAGTAGTTCTTGTGCCTCAGACTCCCAAGTAGCCGAGATGACAGGCATGTGCCACCACACCTGGTTAATTTTTTTTTTTTTGAGATGGAGTCTCGCTCTGTTGCCAGGCTGGAGTCCAGTGGCACGATCTCGGCTCACTGCAACCTGCGCCTCCTGGGTTGAAGCGATTCTCCTGCCTCAGCCTCCCGAGCAGCTGGGACCACAGGCACCTGCCACCACACCCAGCTAATTTTTGTATTTTTAGTAGAGACAGAGTTTCACCATGTTGGCCAGGCTGGTCTCAAACTCCTGACCTCAGGCGACCTTCCCACCTTGGCCTCCCAAAGTGCTGGGATTACAGGTGTCAGCCACCATGCTCAGACTAATTTTTTATTTTTTTGAGACAGGGTCTTATTCTGTCACCCAGGCTGGAGAGTAGTGGCACAATCATGGCTCACTGCAGCCTTGACCTTTCGGGTTCAGGTGATCCTCCCACCTCCCAGCCTCCTGAGGAGCTGAGACTACAAGTATATCCCACCATGCCTAGTTAATTTTTCCTTTTTTTGTAGAGTTGCGTTTTGTCATGTTGCCCAGGCTGGTCTTAAAGTCTCAGACGTCTAGGTTCAAGGAATCCTCCTGTCTCAGCCTCCCTTCAAAAGTGCTTGAATTACAGGCATCAGACATGCCTGGCCTTTATTTTCATTTTTAATTTATTTTATTTATTTGAGACAGAGTCTCGCTCTGCCACCAGGCTGAAGCGCAGTGGCGTGATCTTGGCTCACTGCAACCTCTGCCTCCTAGGTTCAACCAATTCTTCTGCCTTAGCCTCCCAAGTAGCTGGGATTACAGGCATGCACCACCAAACCCAGCGAATTTTTATATTTTTAGTAGAGACGGGGTTTTGCCATGTGGGCCAGCTGGTCTGGAACCCCTGACCTCAGGTGATTCACCCACATTAGCCTCCCAAAGTGCTGGAATTACAGGCGTGAGCCACCGCGCCCAGACTATTTTTATTTATTATTTTTGAGACAGAGTCTCACACTGTCCCCCAGGCTGGAGTGCAGTGGCGCATCTTGGCTCACTGCAATCTCTGCCTCCTGGGTTCAAGCAATTCTCCTGCCTCAACCTCCCGAGTAGCTGGAACTACAGGCATGCACCGCCATGCCCATTTTTTTTGTATTTTTAGTAGAGACAGGGTTTCACCATGTAGGCCAGGATGGTACTGATCTCCTGACTTCATGATCCACCCGCCCTGGCCTCCCAAAGTGCTGGGATTGCAGGCGTGAGCCACCGCACCTAGCCAACTATTTTCATTTTTGAGACAGTGTCTCACTGTGTTGCCCAGGCTGGAATGCAGCGGTGTGATCTCGGCTCACTGCAACCCCTGTCCTCTGGGCTTAAGCAGTTCTTCCACTCAGCTTCCCAAAGAGCTGGGACCTCAGGCATGTGCACCACAGCTTGCTAGTTTAATTAATTAACTTATTTTGGTGGAGACGGAGGTCTTGCTGTGTTGCCCAGACTGGTCTTGAACTCCTGGGCTCAAGTGAATCCCCTGCCTTGGCCTCTCAGAGCGCTGGGATTACAGGCATGAGCCACACTGCACCTGGCTAGTCTTTCGCATTTCTAAAGCCTACAGGGACTGATAGGGATTCTGTTGAATCTACAGATCAACTCGTGGAAAAATTGGTATTTTTCTATTCAAACTAGCAGGAAAAAAAAAAGAAGAAACTATTATTGACATGCTCTGTATATGTGACAAAAGTAATGTTTCAGAAAAGATGATATCCAAGAAGCATGTAAACTAACCTTCTGCAATATTGGTGTTTCCTTTAAAAAAAAAAAAAAGGTGCTTATCTTTTAGAAATACATACAGTACTGAACTATTTATGAATGAAACAGAATGTTGTCTGGGATTTAATTCCAAACAATCTGGGTTGAAGGAGTTAAACCTAAACCAGATTGGCCACACGTTAACTACTGAAGCGAAGTAATGGATGTGGCCAGGGTGCCCCATTCTCCTCTCTAGTTTTGTATGTTGGAAAAATCTCATAATAAAAACATCAAATAAAACATTAGTCTAGTGTCAAGCTATGGTACTATCCTTAGATTTTTTTTTTCCCTAGAATTAACACTATGGCCTAAACTAATCTATCAACAAGACTTAATTCACCATTCAGTAATTTACTCACCAGTAATTGCCCCATTCAATCATGGTTCCTGGCTGAAAACAGATTTAGATTTGGTTTGTTAGTTCTTCTGTGAAAAAAATACAGAAAGAGCAAACAGCAGTATAAAAAAACATTAAGTGACAAAACTAACTTTAAAAAAACCTTTTTTTTTTTTTTTTTGAGACGAACTCTCGCTCTGTTGCCCAGGCTGGAGTGCAGTGGCTCAATCTCAGCTCACTGCAACCTCCGCCTCTTGGGTTCAAGTGATTCTCCTGCCTCAGCCTCCCAAGTAGCTGGGATTACAGGCGGCTGCCACCACGTCCAGCTAAGTTTTTGTATTTTTAGTAGAGACAGAGTTTCACCATGTTGGCCAGGCTACTCGCAAACTCCCGGCCTCAAGTGATCCACCCACCTTGGCCTCCCAAAGTGCTGGGATTATAGGAGTGAGCCATTGAACCCAGCCAAAACTTTGTTTTTTTAATTTAATAGAGACAGGGTCTCACTATGTTGTTCAGGCTGGTCTCAAACTTCCAGGCTCAAGCAATCCTTCAACCTCGGCCTCCCACAGTGTTGGGATTACAGGGTTAGCCACTGCCCTGGCCGGTATTCCTTTTAATGATGCTGCTCCATGGGGCTTTCTTTCTAGTCCTCAGCAGGAAAATGTCTACACAGTGTGATAAAATATTATTGCCCTATTCTTATCGCGTTGTGTGATTTGTTCAACAGTTACAATATTTATCAGCTGCTCTCGTTTAACCACAATAGATGGTGCATATTGTACTTCGTCCTGCACTTTAGGTCTTTCTTCTTAAAAACAGAAATGCTGTTTGGAAAAATATCAAATAATAAGCATTATGTGTAAGGCCATAAAATGCAAAAGAGCTTAGCCTGGTGACAGTGTGAGACCCAGTCGTGAAATATACATACATATTTTTATATGTGTGTGTGTGTGTGTATATACATATACAGAATGCTAAACACACATCACAGAATGTATACACAAGTTCTGTTGTCAGCCTTACAAAGTGCTTGTGCTTATTCACAGAAGAGCAAAAGGAATAACTCTCATTTCTGTACTTACTCGGAGTTGGTAAGACCTGAGTTCATATATATTAGGTCCTGATCGTGGGACAGGCTCATTCCAGAAACTGAACTCCAGCAGGAGCTGATTCTTCCTAGAGAGAAGCATGTCACTTCTTGCCTTACGGAATTCCAAAAAGTCCTTTGAGTAAAAAAAATGTGCTCATGAAATCTTCCAATACTTACATATAAGCCCATTTCGGTAACATTTATGTTCCTACAGAACACTATAATAATCAACAGGTCCCAGTTGGCCTGAGACAGTCCCAGTTTACATCTGTTGAGCTGGTGTAATCATTAATAGCATTCCTTTTCGGTCTCTAAAGTGTCCAGGTTTAGATGACAAATTATGTAGTCATCCTAATTATTTAGATGGCAAGGTAAACCAATTTAATTTTCTTTATTTTTAGATTCTTCTAACAGTGTTTGATGGCACATCATTAGAAGTGGTACGCAGACCACAAAACAGCAGATAATTCAAAAGCTATTTATATTTGTCTGGGAATCTATACAAAAGATTTTCTTTCCTAATGATGTGTAGCTGTTAAGTTTCTCCCTACTGCTGAGCCCCTGCTAGTGAAGAGAGGGTGGAAAGCAAAGTCAGCCCAAGATAAAGTGTATGTGTTTGGAAGACAGTTCCTGAAGTAGACAGATTTAGGTCATCCAGGGCTGACTGTGTCTGCCATGCTGATTGATACTCCAGTCACCAGTTTTTTTGTTTTTTATTTTTGAGACAGAGTCTTCCTCTGTTGCCCAGGCTGGAGTGCAGTGGTGTGATCTCGGCTCACTGCAACCTCTGCCTCTCAGGTTCAAGTGATTCTCGTGCCTCAGCCTCCCACGCAGCTGGAATTACAGGTGTGCACCAACACGCTTGGCTAATTTTTGTATTTTCAGCAGAGATGAGGTTTCACCATGTTGGCTGGGCTGATCTCAAACTCCTGGCCTCAACTGATATGCCTGCCTTGGCCTCCCAAAGTGCTGGGATTATAGGTGTGAGCTACTACGCCCAGCCCAGTCATCAGTTTCAAGGTACCATCTTATCAGTTTCAAACTACAATTGACTTTTTTTTTTTTTTTTGAGACGGAGTCTTACTCTTTCGCCAGGCTGGAGTGCAGTGGCACGATCTCAGTTCACTGCAACCTCCACTTCCCAGGTTCAAGCTATTCCCGTGTCAGCCTCCTGAGTAGCTGGGACTATAGGCACACACCACCATGCCCAGCTAATTTCTTGTATTTTAGCAGAGATGGGGTGTCACCATGGCCAGGATGGTCTAAATCTCCTGACCTCATGATCCACTCACCTTGGCCTCCCAAAGTCCTGGGATTTCAGGCATGAGCCACCGTGCCTGGCCTACAATTGACTTTTACAATAAGAACTATTATTTTAATAGTATTACAGCTGTTAATGTTTAAATACAACTTCAGGAGTCCAAACAATAAAATCTGTGACAAAAATAAAGTTTATTAACGAAAACTGAAGAAAGAAAAGTCATTTAATTCTGTACTAACATCTACATATCATTAGTCTAAGTAAACACTTTTCAAAATCATTACCTTGTTTTCTCTGAGTTTATTCATGACTTCTGTGAGGGCTGGATAGCCTCCTTCATACCTCCAGAGGTGGACTGAAAAGCATTTTAAAAAATAATGTACATTTAGAATTTCATGATACTACTACTTGAAAATGTTCTAGGTAGGTATAATGTTATCACAACACAAAACTGTAGACTGGGTGTGGTGGCTTGAGCCTGTAATCCCAGCACTGTGGGAGGCTGAGGTGGGTGGATCACCTGAGGTCAGGAGTTCCAGACCAGCCTGGCCAACATGGTGAAACCCCGTCTCTACTAAAAATACAAAAATTAGCTGGGCGTGGTGGTGCATGCCTGTAATCCCAGCTGCTTGGGAGGCTGAGGCAGGAGAATCGCTGGAACCCAGGAAACAGAGGTTGCAGTGAGCCTAGATACCATGCACTCCAGCCTGGGCGACACAGCAAGACTCCATCTCAAAAAACAAAACAACTGTAATGCGCCACGTGTTGGCCTATGAGTTACATCATAAAGTTTCAATAATAGATTCAAACATCAAAACTATTTTAAAACTTTTTTTTTTTGCAATGAATTGGTGAAGAAATCACTTTAATCATAAAATTAGACTGAGACTTGGAAAGCTTTGATAAGAACAAGCATTAAATTAGAAAATTACTTAAGTGTTACGTAAGGCTTAAGGAAGAGGTGTTTATTCCAAAGACTTCGCTTCCTACCAGCTTGGTCCTGCTCGCCATACCACGTGTTCCAAGTCCCCACCAAAGTACAAGGGTAGTGTTTATCTTCGTGAATCTTTGGCAACACCTCTTGACTTAAAGAGAAGAAACAGCAACACTAATTAAACAAGCAGCAAAATTTGACCAGGCGGACAGCACCTGATCAGTAACAGGAAAAAGACTATCTGCTAGTGTTCTAACAACTGATCTTAGAATATCCTCATGATAAAATGACATGTGGAATTAATCTCTGGCTGAATTCTGTTGAACTCCAACATCCTGCTGTTCAGAAGCTTAGGTTTCTGATACCCCAACTATCTAGAAGAGTTGTTGGACCAGTATAAAGATGATACAGAGAAACCAAACGTTCCAGGATTTCGGGAGTCTACTATTTTCCATTTGAGGGGAAAAAAAACCACCACCAAAAAACGTTCTGTTGGTTCCAAAGACAGGAAGAATGAGAGACAAGGGAATAGCAGAAAAGAACACGAAGAAATAAGGAAGATGGAAAGGGAAGAATGTCATGCTCCAGACAGAGGCAGACAACACAGGCAACCCCAGCAGGCCGAGGAAACGGGAGCAGACAGGCTGGCCTTCAGGACGGAGGAAGAAGACAGACCTGGAACACAACACGTTCTGGAAGCGGCCCCAGCCTCCAGGAGTCCCCAAGGGCATCAACGTGGCAGAAGAATCAAAATTAAAGACACAACGCAAAGCATAAATTACGTTCTACTCAATTCAGTGGGCCGAGGGGATGGGAGGAGTGTCATGTAGTCTTGCACCAAGCACACCAACCAATTCATTCCCACTCATTGTGCAGGGACGGGGCAAAGCCATGACAGGTCACGGCAGTGTATGAATTTAACAGGGGGTCAGAGTGCAGCTTGGTTCCATGGAAGCCTTCCTATGGTATAGATTCTAACGCACAGGGGAAGGCAAAGGGAAGAGTGCAACTGCTTTATACCAAGAGAAAAGCTAAAGCCTGCACACTTTTTGAATGGAAAAATTATGATGAAAAAGTATCACACAGATTCAACAATGGATGCAAAAGGGATCAAGGGCAAGAAATGGAACCTGTTTACATTACTTGCTGACACTGAGTGACACTTAGCTCGTGATTACCACCAGATGCTGGGGCTACAGGAGTATTTAAGTACCATTCGCTAACCAATTGTGCCACTGGAGCTCCGTAGGACCGGGGATGTATAAACAATTAACAGACAAAAGTTCCAAACAGCCTATGTTTAACTAACTGAAAACCCACACATCTTTATGACCCAGTATAGTGACCACATCACGTCTACTTTAGGAAGATTGGCATTCACTTTTTAAATTAGGATGTGATATTAAATGTATCTGATGTGTAACTCATGAACGTTCAGAGTAACATGGGATCGATGAGAACCGAGGATGGAAAAAGAGGAATTATGCGAGGAAAGTGTCAAACATTTCCTTTTGGTCGAGTGCCATGAGCAGGGATAAATGACCCCGCATTGGAGGCAGCCCAGGAAGGAAGCCCAGACCCATGACCCAGGTGGGATCCAGAGAGGGGCCTGGAGACAGGGTCTAGGTTTTTCACCAACACAAAGTCACCCATGGATTTGCAGCCACTCCTCTTTGCTGGGGACCCCAAACCTGCTCTTGGGAGCCCTGGCCTTACCTGAATGGAGGTTGTAAGGCAGGCAGTACTTGCACCCAGAACTGGATGGGTTGGGCAGAATCCCATTATTGGGACCCCTAAAAACCAGGCGGGAGTTAAGTCTTTATGTTCTGGAAACAGGGAGCTGCTGAAAGTTTCAGAGAAAAGAAAAATCGTGATGAAAAAAGAAAACAGAACTCAAGCGGATCAATCTGACAAACTTGGGAGTCATGTCTCACAGGGCAGGGAGGAGACACAGGTACAGCCTGGAGCCCAGAAAGGTAGTCAGAACAAAGGCTCTTGGGAAGGGGGCTCAAGAGGCTTGGACAGCGAGACGGAGAAGGAAACAAGAGAACGAAAATACATGTCCGATGAAGAATGCATGGCTCTAGGTGACAGACTCACCACAGAGAACTAAGGAACGGGCTGAGTAAAACAAGGTGAGTGGCACAGACATGGAAGCTGGAAGAGCAAGGTGATTCTACATGCCGAGTCTGAAGTGAGGGCACGACATCAAATAGAGATATGAACAGACAGCCAGAAATCCGAGACAGGAGATGAAGTGGTAAGACAGGACAGAAAAGGTCATCCAGGAAAACATCTGTATAGGGAAAAATTCCATTTTATGAGAAAAGACTTAGAAATAAACATCTGCTTTGTTTTAGGGCATTTTTAAATACAGAGAAATGTGCTGAAATGAGCAAGAAATTCAACGCTAGTATTACAGTTCATAAACTATCTTCAAAAATAAAACATAACAAAAGATTTTTCATCTAAAAAGTATGCTGATTATAGGGACAAAGTTGTTTGCTTATCAAAGTAGTAGATATTAAAGGTTAAAAAAAAATTCCAACTTTTTCTTAACATTTGCTCACAATGGATCATTAAAATACCATCTCTTTTGAGAGCCAATAAGCTTAGCTCTCCCTTTCATCTTAAAGTTTACAAATTCTGTAAGAGGGCTTGGATCTCAAATCATAGGAGAATCAGTGGAAGGGAGCTGGATCCTGGAGAACAGAGGAGTTGGGAAGAAATGGCAGCTATGTTCAAATACATACAGGACACTCATGGGGCAGTTTCACTTAGGGGAATCACTGAAGGATTCAGAGATGTGAATTCTTTTTTTTTTTTTTTAAAAGACGGGGTTTCACCATGTTGGTCAGACTGGTCTTGAACTCCCGACCTCACGTGATCCACCCGCCTTGGCCTCCAAAGTGCTTGCATTACAGGCGTGAGCCACCACGCCCGGCCGAGATGTGAATTCTTATTCCTAGCAATCAGAGCTGTTCAGAGATGGAACTAAGTTCAGGACAGGCAGTCAGGAAGGTCTGCCGAAAGGACTCCAGCATTGGATAAGCAGATGGGTTAGACAGCCTGGCAAAGTTCCTCCAAACCTAAGAGTCTGGTGACATTCTAAAGTCTGAGAGCCTATGTGATGATTTAGCTGTGTGAATGCTTAAAATCAAACTGCCTTTGGCAATCATACACAAAGCTCAGTTTAAGAGCCTCTGAACGTTCAGGTTCACAGGAGAGGGACAAAAGATCTCTCCCTATGCATCAAGTGTTAGTGGAATTAACTAACAAATAACGTCATTATTTTTCCCCAAGTAAAGGATAGTTTGGTATACACACCAAATTTTGTTGTATGCTTCTAGGCATTCCGGTTTAACATTGTGAACTGAAACAAAAGAAAATTCAACGATAAACTTAGGAACAAACGGGAAAAGAAAGTCAACTCTGAAGGTAGCAAACCTGTCACTCACACTGTAATTTGTAGAGACTGCTTGTTTCCTTTTTGGCTAGGAGATTGGAGTGAGCATCTTTTCTTGGATCAACTTTCCGGACAAATAAGGATTTAAGCCAGCTGTCTTCTCGAGATCTGTTGCTGGAAGATGTCCATGTCCTATAGAATAATGCCAACTTTATTAACACATAATTTACTAATTTTCATCTAATAGTTAAATTCCTACTGTGAATGCTGTCAGAAAGTGAGGATAAATGTGACTGAAGTCACAAAGTATACTTTACTCATGAATATTTTCGTTTTTTTGAGAGTGGGCCTTGCCATGTCAGCCAGGCAGAAGTGTGGTGGTGTGATAGCTCACCAGAGCTCACTGTTGCCTCAAATTCCTGGGATCAAGGGATCCTCCCACCTCAGCCTCCTGAGAAGCTGGGAGGCATGTGTCATCTTGTGCGGTTGATTTTTTTAAAATTTTTTTGTAGGAGTGGGGTCTTGCTATGTTGCCCAAGCTGGTCTCAAACTCTTGGCCTCAAGCAATGCTCCCACTTCAGCCTCTCAAGTGCTGGGATTACAGGTGTAAGCCACTGCGACCAGCCCTACTCACAAATGTCTATGTGTATGTTTAATTCCTATACGCCAACTAATAGGAATACAAGCTTGTTGACCTCCCTAGAGGGCAGCGTGGCATCATCCATATCAGAGTGGAAATCGTGTATGACTTCGGCCCAATGACACACACTTGTGTGCTACAGACACAGCTATATTCAGCCAAAGCTGAATGCACATCAACATTCACTGCTGTCCTGTTTCCAGCTCTTTCCTGGCACAAGCCATTTCAACAGCCATTCACACAGACTGGTCAAAAGAATCCGGAAATATTCCAATCAGAAAATATGCACTCAATAAAACAATGAGGTACATCTACATATACTGATGTGCTGACATCTCTAAGACAAATTATGTAAAAAAGCAGGCACAGAACAGCACTATACATACACCTGCAAAGTGAGCTGTTAAAGAGTGATACTTTCATCAAGGTGCAGAGGATTAAAAAAAAAAAAAGAAAAAAAAGAGTGATTACATCTGGGGAAATGACTGGGCCTGGGGTGGGACGAAAGATTTTTTTCTTTTCTGTATAACCTTCTGGACCATCTGAACTTCTACACCTACACCTATACCTACACACATAAACACACACACACACACACGTAAAGATTTTATTCTTTTCTGTATAACCTTCTGGACTGTCTGAACAACTTCTACACCTACACACACACACACACACTTGAGATAGAGTCTTTGTCGCCCAGGCTGGAGTACAGTGGCATGATCTCAGCTCATTGCAACCTCTGCCTCCCAGTTTCAAGCGATTCTCCTGCCTCATTCTCCCAACTAGCTGAGACTACAGGGTGTGCCACCATGCCTGGCTAATTTTTGTATTTTTAGTAGAGACAAGGTTTCACCATGTTGGCCAGGCTGGTCTTGAACTCCTGACCTCAAGTGATCTGCCCACCTCGGCCTCCCAAAGTGCTGGGATTACAGGAGTGAGCCACTGTGCCTGGCCTATTTTTATATTTGAAAATTAGCTAAAGTATCTAAAAGTGCTTATTTTGGTATCCCTCTACAGGTAAGGTAATTCACTATAACCACTGAAAATAAGATTTTAAAGAATAGCACCTGGATGAGATTCAACCTCTTCTGAACTTTTGTTTACTTTGAGACACAGCCTCATTCTGTCACCAGGCTGGAATGCAGTGGTGCAACGCTGGCTTACCGCAACCTCCACCTCCCGGGTTCAAGAGATTCTCCTGCCTCAGCCTCTCTATTAGCTGGGACTACAGGCATGCACCATAAGGCCCAGCTAATTTTTTGTATTTTTAGTACAGACGGGGTTTCACTGTGTTGGCCAGGCTGGTTTCAAACTCCTGACCACAAGTGATCCACCTGCCTTGGCATTCCCAAAGTGCTGGGATTACAGGTGTGAGGCACTACACCCAGCTCTCTTCTGAACTTTACGTAACCATGATCAAATGACAAACTGTTTCCTTCATCCTCTTGATTTTTGTTCATATCTATGTATAATAAAATATATTATTTGGCATACAATTCTATGAGTTTCAACAAATGTCTAAAGTCATATGACCATCACAATAGTTTCTTTACCCCCTAAAGTTCCTCCTTTTATGATCAACCCCCCTCCCCAACTCTAGTGTTTCCTGTCTTTCAGTTTTGCCTTTTCTAGAACGTCCTATATATGGAATCATACAGAAGGTAGCCTTCTGAATTCCTGTCCCTTTTTTTGCATGATCCCTTTTATAATTGGTGATCCCACCTCTGGCCAGGTCTATCACAGCATACCCTTTATACTTACACTTTTGTTCTCTTTTTGAGACAGGGTCTCACTCTGCTCAGCCCAGGCTGGAGGAGACTGGTGCAATCACAGCTCACTATAGCCTTGATCCCCAAGGCTCAAAAGATCCTCCCACCTCAGCCTCCAGATTAGCTGGGGCAACATATGCACACCACCATGCTGATTAATTTTTGTGTTTTCTGTAGAGATGGGATTTCACCAAGTTGCCCAGGCTGGCCTTGAACTCCTGACCTCAGGTGATCCTCCCAACTTGGCCTCCCAAAGCGTTGAGATTTTAGGCATGAGCCACCGTGCCCGGCTACTTTTGCTCTCTAACTGACCTATACATAGATCTTTGCTGCCTTTTCCTAGATCAGTCATGTGCTGGGATTGCAGATGGCCAGCATAAATGCCCAGGATCTTAGTCCTTCCAGACTTAAAGGTCCAGATACTCACGGGCCAGTGTGCATCTCTTCCTGGGGGTGTCTACAGAAACACTAGATGATTTTCTAGTATTTTTAATCTGCTTGGCAGACTTGCTTAAGAACGTAGATATCGCCAGCTAAGTGTTAAGAGGAAAAGAGAGAGCAACCCCAGGTATTAAAAAGGGGGACCAGGAATTTAAACAAAGGACAAGACAAAACTCTCATGAGAACGAATTCCCCAGTACTTTATGAAATGAACATATGGATTTCACACTACCATAATACAAATTCCTATTCTTATGCAGCAACAGTATTTTGGAAGTAGGGCTCTAAATTTCACATGATAGTGAAAGCCTTTTTTTTTTTTTTTTTTTTTGCTTAAAAAATCAGTTTGCTTCCTTCTTCTCTGAGGCAGGGTCTCCTGCACTTGCTGGAGTGCAGTGGTGCGACCTCCGCTCACTGCAACCTCTGCTCCCAGGTTCCAGCGACTCTCCCACCTCAGCCTCCCAGTATCTGGGACTACAGGTGCCCACCACCACACCCAGCTAATCTTTCTTATTTTATTTCACTTTTTTGAGATGGAGTTTTGCTCTTGTTGCCCAGGCTGGAGTGCAATGGCATGATCTTGGCTCACCACAATCTCCACTTCCTGGGTTCAAGTGATTTTTCTGCCACAGCCTCCTGAGTAGTTGGGATTAAAAGCACATGCCATCATGCCTGGCTAATTTTGTATTTTTAGTACAGACGGGGTTTCACCATTTGGCCAGGCTGGTCTCGAACTCCTGATCTCAGGTGATCCGCCCACCTTGGCCTCCCTAAGTGTTGGGATTACAGGCGTGAGCCATCAAGCTTGGCCCCGGTTAACCTTTGTATTTTTAGTAGAGACAGGGTTTTGTCATGTTGACCAGGTTGGTCTCAAACTCCTGGTCTCAAGTGATCCGCCAGCCTCAGCCTCCCAGAGTGCTGAAAATGCAGAGGTGTGAGCCACGGTTTGCTGCTTTCTTGAGCAAACATTACAGAGCAATTTTCTCCCAATATCACGTTCTTTTAATTTAAAGACCAATTCATAGGATATTATCTCAAATAGCTAGAAACCGGACATAAAAATTCTTGAATGATGTGAACTTACAAATATAAAAAATACAAATAAATTGACTGGGCATGGTGGCTCATGCCTGTAATCCCAGCACTCTGGGAGACCGAGGCAGGTGAATCACCTGAGGCCAAGAGTTCAAGACCAGTCTGGCCAACATGGTGAAACTCTGTCTCTACTAACAATACAAAAAAAAAAAGCTGAGTGCGGTGGTGCACACCTGTGATCCCAGCTACTCACGAGGCTGAGGCAGGAGAATCGCTTGAACTCAGGAGGTGGAGGCTGCAGTGAGCCAAGATGGTGCCACTGCACTCCAGCCTGGGCAACAGATCAAGACTCCATCTCAAAAATAAAGAAAATAAAAATATGAAATTAACAATAAAATGTGCTCTATAATGATAAACATAAAAGCACTTTTCACATCCTTCAAAGATTAAAAAGAAGCAAACTGACTTTAAGCATGCAAAATAACAATACCAGTACATGCAATTTTTCTTGAAAGTGTGTAAGATAAAAACATATAGGATTAAGTGGCATTTGCAGATGTAAGTTGAAGATGCTTACATTTTGTGTTTACTACATATTAAAATTCCTAAAAATTAAAAAAGCATTAATGGTGGTTTCTCTGACAGAATGATAGGGGGTTTAAACGGATAGAGAGAAGAGACACACAGCTTTCCCGATATAGTAACTCTGAGATTATATACGTTTATTTGGCTCACTGTAACCTGGACCTCCCGGGTTCAAGCCATCCTCCTGCCTCAACCCCTTCCATACTCAGCTAATTTTTTGTATTTTTTTGTAGAGACGAGGTTTCGCCATGCTGCCCAGGCTGGTCTTGAACTTCTGAGCTCAAGTGATCTGTCTGCCTCAGGCTCCCAAAGTCCTGGGATTACAGGTATGAACCACCCCACCCAGCCCTATTTCAATAAAAATAAAAACACATTTTGTGAATCTGTTCAAAGTGTTTTACATACACTACATTTAGGGGTATCTATTTAATAATATCATGGGCCAGGTACAGTGGCTTACACCTATAATCCCAGCACTTTGGGAGGCCAAGGCGGGCAGATCACCTGCTGTCAGGAGTTCAAGACCAGCTTGACCAAGATGGAGAAACCCTGTCTCTACTAAAATTACAGAATTAGCTGGGCATGGTGACGCACGCCTGTAATCCAGCTACTCGGGAGGCTGAGGCAGGAGAATCGCTTGAACCCAGGAGGCAGAGGCTGTGGTCAGCCGAGATTGCACCATAGCACTCCAGCCTTGGCAACAAAAGTGAAACTCCATTTAAAAAATAAATAAATAAATAAATAAATGAAGCAAACGGCAATCATATGAAATTAGTGATATACAAAGTAGAAAGTTTTAACATTTGTTTATGGGACTATGTATAATTCCTGTGTGTTCTGTTTTTGTCTTTTTTTTTGAGACAGAGTCTCACTCTGTTGCCAAGGCTGGAGGGCAATGGCATGATCTCCGCTCACTGCAACCTCCACCTCCCAGGTTCAAGTGATTCTCCTCCCGCCTCAGCCTCCTGAGCAGCTGGGACTACTGGCGCATGCCACCACGCCCGGCTAATTTTGTATTATTAGTAGAGATAGGCTTTCATCATGTTGGCCAGGCTGGTCTTGAACTCCTGACCTCAGGTGATCCACCCGCCTTGGCATCCCAAAGTGCTGGGATTATAGGTGTGAGCCACCATACCCGGCCAGTTCCCCAGGTTTATTTTACATTTTAAGTTCATTAAACAAAAATTGTGTCTACAATTTTTTTGTTAAATAAATTGTAAAAGCTTAGGAATAACAATTAGGAACAACAAAGAAAAGGATACAATAAAAATTCCTAAAAATACTGACTAGGGAGTTTCACTAAAATAAGAAACACTAAGGCGATGACTACTAACAGTTTTAAGTATATCCTTCCAGAAATATAGAGGCAAACATATATTATGTATATGTATAGATAAGTAATATTTTCACTAATAAAAGATGCCTTTGAAACAGAAATCTCCCCAGTTGAGCATTTATTTCGTATTTCAGTAATACCAAAGTCAGCCTGGGCAGCATAGCAAAACCCTGTCTCTACAAAAAAAAAAAAAAAAGTAGCTGGGCGTGACGGCTCGTGCCTGTGGTCGTCGCTGCTCAGGAGCCTGGGGCGGGAGGGTCGCTGGAGCCTGCAAGTTCAATGGTGCAGTGAGCTATGATCATGCACTGCACTCCAGCCTGGGCAACAGAGCAAGGCCCTCCCTCTAAAATAAACAAATAATACCAAAGGGATTCCCCTTAGGGTGGGTACAATGAGGTAAGGGATATGAAAATGCTTTGTAATCTAAAAATGCAGAGCAGGGGGTGCGACTAAAACAATCAACACAGCGCACACACGAGAACCTCTGAGTGGCATTTCCTTATGAACTTGGGTAGCAACCATCTTGACAAATGAAAAACAAGCTGGCCCGGTATTACCTCCAACCGTCACACTGAAATCTGAGTGTCGGGTGACTAAAGCTGCCTCATATGCCCAGCCCGTCTAGTTGTTCCAGTCGCAGCTGTGCCAATGGCTGCCAGAGTGGTAAGGTCTGGCGTGGGTTCGTAACTGACAGTGACAAACACCAAGATGTCAGGGGGCACCTTCCAGAGAGTAAGGAAGGACGCACTATACAAAACACTAGACTTGAGAGAGAGTCAGCATTCTATGCTGGGCTCTCTGGATACAAAGATGAACCAGACGCCAAGCCTGATCATTCTCAGAAAAACACCTACCGGTAAACAGCCAGAGTGGCCACGGACGCCGTCAATTTAGACATACGCTGCGGGAGCTCACGTGACCCCAGCATCAGCTTGGCCTGGGAGGCGCAGGAGGGATTCCAATAGGGACATTCTGGCTCTGTTTTGGAGGGCGAGCAAGGCAGGTTGTCAAGGCAGGTGCCAATTCCAGTCAAGGGGAACGACATGTACAGGGCACGGTGTCATGACACGGAATGGCCTATTTCTGGAACAGCAAGTTCTTTAGCAAGGCAGAAGGGCGTGCAGGAGAATGGCAAGATACAACCACAGGGTGAGGCGAGGGCAACTTTTTCCTGTGCGGAGTGCAATGCTGGCAAGTTTTCAAAAAAGATCTAAGTGTCGGCCGGGCACAGTGGCTCATGCCTGTAATCCCAGCACTTTGGCAGGCTGATGCGCGATCATCTGAGGTCAGGAGTTCGAGACCAGCCTGGGCAACACGGTGAAATCCTGTGTCTACTAAAAAATAAAAAAAAATTGTCCAGGTAGGGTGTCACATGCCTGTAGTCCCAGCTACTCCGGGGGTTGAGGCAGGAGAATCACTTGAACCAGGGAGGTGGAGGCTGCAGTGAGCCAAGATCACTTCACTGCACTCCAGCCTGGGTGAGAGAGCCAGGCTCTGTCTCGGAAAAAAAAAAAACAACAACTAAGTGTCAAAAGCAGCCTGGTGGCGCATGGTGCATGGCTGCGGCAACAAAAGCCAGAAGCATGCTTCCCGGGCATCCTGGCTGCCGAGCCCAGCAGAACCAGGTATGCAGAAGGTACTCAGTAAACACTCACTGGACGGTGTGGGATTAAGATGGCACTGGGGGTGAAGAGACAGGCGTGCATTCGACAGGAGCTCCTGGGTGCTGACCAGGAGGGGACGAGGAAACTGAGGGGAAAGGACTAAACTCTGAGGCCACAGGACGAGGCAGCAGGAGTGCAGTGCGCTTCACTCATCTGAGGACTGTTATTCACTGACTGGGCACTGTACCTGCCAGCCACTGGGCCAGGCTGACCAGGCACAGACGAACCTGGCCCTGACCTCGAGGGAGCTCAGTGTGCTGGCGAGGGCAGACAGACAAACACAATCACAACCCAAACAGAGACAAGCTCTCCAATGGTGACACAAAGTGGTGGCTGTTGTGGCTGGGGTGGGGGCAGCCTGGAGACCAGCTCTAAAGAAGTACTTGTTGAGTGGAAGACTGGAAAGAAGAGGAGCAGATGGTCAGGTGGATACGCATGGAAGACAGGAGGTTCTAAGCAGAGCCAGTAACTGCCAAAGACACGGGTGTGCAAACAGCACAGCATTGGGAAGCACGGGCCAGCGCGAGAGGAGGCTGGCAGACCAGTGCCAAGAAGAGTCCTGCCTTAAAGCAGCAGCTCCTTGACTTCCCTGCCTACCCTCACTCCCTCCAGCCCACCACTGTACACGTCTTCCACACTGCTGCTGCAGAGACCTCTTCCCACACCTTTCATTTCGAGAAACTTCAAACCCAGTGGAGTGAAAACACGACAATGAAGATTTTTCTGCATCTAGATTTTAAAATGAACATTTTGCCATGAAAAACTTTCCTCTCTATACATACGTTTGCTTTTTAATTTCTTCTTTTTTTGAGACAGGGCTGTGTTCTGTTGTGTCAGCTGCAGTGCAGTGGCACCAGCTCAGCTCACTGCAACCTCGGCCTCCTGGGCTCAAGCAATTCTCCTGCTTCGGCAACCCATGTAGCTGGGACGACAGGCGCGCGCCATCACGCCCAGCTAATTTTTGTATTTTTGGTAGTGACAGGATTTCATCATGTTGACCAGGCCGGTCTTGAACTTCTGGCTTCATGTGATCTGTCCGCCTTGGCCTCCCAAAGTGCTGGGATTACAAGCATAAGCCACTGCACCTGGCCCTATATTTGTTTTGTAATTTCTTTTTTTCTTTTTTTGAGACGGAGTCTCATTCAGTCGCCATGCTAAAGGGCAGTGGCGCAATCTCAGCTCACTGCAACTTCCGCCTCCCGGGTTCAAGCGATTCTCCTGCCTCAGCCTCCTGAGTAGCTGGGACTACAGGTGCCCACCACCACACCCAGCTAATTTTTGTATTTTTAGTGGAGATGGGGTTTCACCATGTTGGCCAGGCTGGTCTCGATCTCCTGACCTCATGATCCGCCCGCTTCAGCCTCCCAGAGTGCTGGGATTACAGGCGTGAGCCACTGTGCCTGGCCTTAAAAATTCTTTAGATGTGTGGCTGGGCACAGTGGCTCACACCTATAATCCCAGCACTTTCAGAGGTAGAGAGTAGGAGGACTGCTTCAGGCCAAGAGTTCAAGACTAGCCTGGGCAGCATAGCAAGACCCTCCTCTCTACAAAAACTTTAAAAATTAGCTGGGCAGCCAGGTGCGGTGATTCATCCCTGTAATACCAGCACTTTGGGAGGCTGAGGTGGGTGGATCACTTGAAGTCAGGGGCTTGCGATCAGCCTGGGCAACGTGGCGAAATCTTGTCTCTACCAAAAATACAAAAATTAGCCAGGCATGGTGGTGCACACCTGTAGTCCCTGCTGCTCAGGAGGCTGACGCCGGAGAACTGCTTGAACCCAGGAGGTGGAGGTTGCAGTGAGCCGAGATCACGCCACTACACTCTAGCCTGGGCGAAAGAGACTCCATCTCAAAAAGTAAATAAATAAGAAAAGAAACATTAGCTGGGCATGGTGGTGTGGGCCTGCAGTCTCAGCTACTTGGGAGGCCGAGGCAGGAGGATCCCTAAAGCCCAGTGAGCCAAGGCCACAGTGAGCCATGGTAACGCCATTACACTCAAGCCAGGGCAACACAGTAAGATTATGTCTATAAGGAGAAAAACAGAATTCTTCAGCTGTCCCCTCCACTGACAGGTTCGAGTCCACGCTCTTCGTATGAATCCAGACAAGGGACACTGGGGGCCGAGCTAGGGCAGTGGCAGTGGAAGGTGGATCCGAAACATGCTGGAGGCAGAACTGGCACATTTGGTAAATGACAGATGTGGGAAAGAACAGGGATGAGCTTGGGGAAAACTGTCTGGTTTCTGGCTTGGGCCCCCACATGGAAGAGGTTTCATTACCGGAGAACGAGAACCCAAGAAAAGCAGGCTTCGTGGAAGGAAGAGGAGTTACATCCTGGGTACAGCAGCATTTCGAGCACCCGTGGGACACTCGTGCAACGTCCAGGAAGCGGCCGGGAATTCCAAGCTTGCCGCTGAGCAGCGCTAAGGGACGTGTGCTGGCTCGTGCACATGCAGGGATGAGGTTCCCGGGAGGACTTCCTTTTTCCTTTCTGAAAGCGATCCAGCAAGGTCACCCACAACGCCCCTGCTGCAAATCCTGCTTTCTCCTGACATTTTACCTAACCCTTGGCAGCAGATGGCACGCCCTCCTCCTCCTGGCCGCTGTCACATAACAATGACCTTGCCAGCTCCCCCCCACACATCCAGCCCGTGTAGGCTGCACGTCCCACACTCCACCTCACGCGATCTCACACATTCTTACGGTCTTTCTTTTTGGAGACAGGGTCTGGCGGTGTCACCCAGGCTGGAGTGCGGGTATGATCCTGGCTCGCTGCAACCTCTGCCTCCAGGTTCAGCCCATATTCCCACCTCAGCCTCCCAAGTAGCTGGGACTACAGGTGTGTGCCACCACGCCAGGCTAATTTTCACACTTTTTGCAGAGACATGTTTTGCCACGTTGCCCAGGGTGGTCTGTAACTCCTGAGCTCCAGCGATCCTCCCACCTCAGCCTCCCAAGTGCTGGGATGACAGCCTGAGCCACGGTGGCCAGCTTCCTGTGGTTTAAAAAAATGTTCCATTATAAAATGTTTTATTTATGTGCTTATTTATTATTAGGGACAGCGTTCCACTACGTTGCCCAGGCTGGTCTCAAACTCCTAGGCTCAGGCAATCCTCCTGCCCCAGCCTTCCAAAGTGCTGGGGTTACAAGTGCGAGTCACCACACCCGGTCTTTATGATGAAAACTTTAAGTCAGACATGAAACAGTATAATGAAATCCATGTGCCTATTAACATTTAGCATTCCCATATACTGACAACTCCCAAATGTTACCTGGAGCCCAGACACCTCCTTTGAGGAGTCACATGGCTAAATGTCAATTTGCTTTTCCACTTGAATAGTACACAGCCTTCTCAAACTTTACCAGGTCCTAAACTACTCTGAATTCTTCTTCCCCAGCTCTTCTGAGTTACTGGTAAGCTCCTGGGTGGCCTTGGGTGCCTTATTCACTGATGTCTCTCAAGAGTCAGCAGTACCTGGCATGTGGTAGGCACTCATATGTTTGCAGAACAAACAACTCTCAGCAAACTCTCAACTCCCAGTGCCAGCATCCACTTAGCTGGCCACCACCCTTAATTCTGGCCCTCTCCCAAGTCAGAGTGATCTTTTAAAAAAATGATCAGGCTGGGTGTGGTGGCTCACAACTATAATCCCAGCACTTTAGGAGGTCGCAGCAGGTAGATCACCTGAGGTCAGAAGTTCGAGACCAGTCTGATCAACATGGTGAAAGCTGGTCTCTACAAACATACAAAAATTAGCTGGGCATTGTGGTGCATGGCTGTAATCCCAGCTACTCAGGAGGCTGAGGCAGGAGAATCAACTTGAACCCCGGAGGCAGAGGTCGCAGTGAGCCAAGAGTGCACCATTGCACTCCAGCCTGGGTAATAAGAGCAAAACTCCGTCTCAAAAAAAAAAAAAAAAAGATATCAGGCTGGGCATGGTAGCTCATGACTGTAATCCTAGCACTGTGGGAGGCTAAGGCGGGTGGATCACTTGAGGCCAGGAATTCAACTCCAGCCTGGTCAACGTGGTAAAACGCTGTCTGTGGGTAACACCCCCGATGGGCACTGTGGAAGGAGAACTGTCCAGACCCCAGACACTATTAGTGCCTGAAGAATATCTTACTCAGCTATTTCCTTTATAAAATCCTTTATATATAATCATATATTAGTTTATAGAATTAGTGCCTGAAGTACAACTTATTGCTTACATATATCTAGCGTATATAATCATACTTAATACTTATATCTAGCATACTTAGTTCTACATAATCTTTCTATATAATCATACAGGTATTGTAGTCAGAGCTGTACTGACACTTTAGTGCTGATTTATAGAATCCTTCCACAGAACTATACAGTAGTTTGTAGCAGAAGGAATGCCTACAGCAGTCACAGAACAGAAGCAGCTCATGGGAAAACAGCCAGACCAGGATGAGAACCAAAGACCCAGGCGGTGGCGTCCCTGCCTGAAAGGGCAAACGCTGTATGGAAGGCTTGGAGC